>LBNU01022399.1:0-26323 GCA_014162995.1 Artemisia annua
CCAACCTTGACATATCCGGGTCGTGCTTACCCCGTATCGGAGTCATTGAAACTTTTTTGTCTTGATGACAAACTCAAATCAGATAAACTCCCCAGCCGCCTTCGGCTTTTGTCCTCCTCGGTGTCGAATCGTCTTGAATAGCTACCATTAACCTATGAGTATAGGACAATATCGATGATAACCGTCACGTATATAGGAAATATAAGCAAATAATTGATGTTCTACCCGTCACTTATTACGGCCTTGATCTCCTTATGACCCCCTTCAACTACCACTGCGTCCTATGCTTCCTTGTGTTGGCGCCGGCTCTCTTCTCTGATGTGTCATTGTGGGACCCTTTGCCTACTACCTCATTTTTTTTGCACCTTACTCAATCATCCACCTCCTGCGCCCGTGTTTCGCTTTCCTCCCTTT
The DNA here is from genome assembly GCA_014162995.1 of Artemisia annua. Lineage (NCBI taxonomy): Eukaryota > Viridiplantae > Streptophyta > Magnoliopsida > Asterales > Asteraceae > Artemisia > Artemisia annua. The sequence goes on from LBNU01022399.1 coordinate 415, forward strand.
TTTCTACCTTTCTTACTGTCTTTTATGCGTTGTGCATCTTTCCATTCCCCCGTACCCCAAGCATGGATTTTCTCTCACTCGCTTCCTATGTAACTCTACTTCAGTTTCCCAGTCCTTCCCCAGCACATGTTTCCTACGTATATCGGTTTCCCAATTGAAACTCTTCCCACAAGCTCCTTTGGTTCTTCACTTTTTTCTTCGTACTTTTCTAAGCACGCTCATATACTGTTCCGACTCTTAAATACTTAAGAGTTTAAAATAAGTTATCTTGATTATAATACACGGATCCTCGGTCTTTGATTTGAGTTTAAAACACCAAGTCTAGATTAATCACTTTATAAGCTACTACAGATTGATGGCATTTGGCACAAACAAATTTCATACGTATCATTTCATGTAATGATAAGCACTTGATAGAGCTTTTGCTTTTATCTCTAAACTCTTATAAAGGTTAGTTGTATATAAATTGTGTACCATCTCTTAGCATTTATATAAAACTTAAGTGGTGTTAATATAAAAAAAAATCTTAATTCATCAAGTCTTTGTAAAGTTGTTTGTTTTCCTCTTAATTGAAAAAAGGTGACTTAAATGAAAGGGAAAATTCTACTTTTGTGCCAAAAATCGAATTATGAATCACAATTGAGTCAATTTTCATACAACTTTCAATTTTGGTCATGTGCTACTTGTGCTACCCACTTAAAATTGTGACACGTGTCCAGTTTGATTTGATATTTTGTCTTATATTAAGAGTATTAAAAGACTAAAATACTCTCATCATATAAAACACCACTTTCTCTCTCTTTCACATATCATCTCCTCCTCCCTTCTCCCTTTTAAGTAAATCCTGGCGTAATTCAAAGGATCCTCAAGTGCTTCACGTATCGAATACGATATCAAACCCTTAACAACACGATCATCAAAGCTATAAACCTTAAAATCCAAAGAAGGAAATATAGCTCCAACAATCTTCCTCAGCTCATCAGGCTTAAGCGTTTTCGACTCAGAAGCAATGAAATGGAAATAAACATTCTCAGGACATGAAGTATGCTTCAGTATCGAATGAACAGCTGCAACTGATCCTCTTAAGTAGTTAAAATCTAGAGTCATTGCTACATGTACCACAAATGGTCCATAACCATTACTACTAGTACTAGTCGTGTCTAGCACACCACATTGATCACCATTGCGATACTCGGGTGCTTCGATATATCTTACGTTCTGATTGCCCAAAAACCCTTCATGTATCATGACATCGTTTTTTAAAGGTACTTCGGGTACTAAACGTATCGCGCTAGCTAGTACATCAAAAAGACTAATACTAATCAATATAGAAACCACGAAATGATATTGCAGCATGTCACAAACGGATAAACGGATGAGGTTTTTTCTGTTCAAGTTAGTGGAAATATATAAAAATGAATGAAAATATGAAATGAATGTGATGTTGTTGTTACAAATGTTTTTTTGAATCGTGTTGTTTTGGGTTTCCTTAAAGAGGTTGTGTGTGTTAGTGTTTTACATTTATATTACAGGGTGGAATAAACGCGTTTTGTTCGGATACGCGGAGGGAGTGGGAATGAAACGTGTTGGAAAGATGAAGGGTGTGAAATGGAAATAATATTTGAGTTGAAAAATCAAAAAGTGGGAAGGTTCGAGGAGAGTGGACAATAAATTAGGTTGAGTTGTATCATTGATTTCCATGTTACCACGTGCATTGTTCCTGCCACATTATTTTGTTATGAAAAATATTTAGTTTATTATTGTTTGTATTTTGAAACAATCCCACCGAATGGCGGTAGCATTTTATGAATTGAACTTGCTAATCTTGAACTATTATGTTTTTGTCAAGTACTATAAAAATTGCTTAGTTTACTTTTTAGTTATCATCAGCTAGTCCTTGGGGTGTTCATGTTGGCGTATGTAGTGTTTACGTACGTAATATTCTAAAAAAAAAACTTATAAGGTAAAATATTTTTTAGAGCCTCTTTTTCTAAGCTTATGAACATAAGCCTATTTGGGCTCATATTTTATAAGCCTTAATTTTCTGGCTTATTTCGAGACTTGTAAGCTTATACTCCGTATAAGTTTATTGCTAGTATGATATAATAAACTTATATAAGCCCACAAGTCTCAAAATAAGCCGAAAAATTAGGGCTTATGAAATATAAGCCGAAATTTCATTTGATTTCGGCTTATATTTCATAAGCCCTATTTTTTCGGCTTATTTTGAAACTTGTGAACTTATATAAGTGTATCAAGCTGAGTTTATTGAGTTAAATAAGTTACGAATTCAACTTGATAAGCCAATAACTTGTTTTAATCCTTTGAAAGATGGTATTGTGTTGAATACTTAACGTAAGCAAACCACGGGGATATGAGAAATAACTATTTATTATTGCTAAGGTGGCTAAAATAAAGTAAACGAGAAGTAAGTCAACATTTCGAAAATATAAATTTTCTAGAATGAAGATTAACGAACACGGAGTAAACAACCATCAGTCAACATGCCTTTCGAGAACATAAGTTTGGAACTTTATTTCATAAAACAAGTATTCTACCTTTCGAGAACATTATTGTGTTCCATCTAGTTATAAAGAAAATGATGTTTACTTGTTTAGGTAGTAATGTTTGTGTAGCGTATAGATGTGCAATGATATGAAGATTTAAAAGTGCACGACTAAAAATATAACTAATACATAAATTACTTGACATATATTTTTGCCAAATTTTTATTTTAAACATTCACTTTTAATCCTGCCATATATATACAAATCTTATTATTAGGCATATTTGTTTCTAGTGTATAGATATGGATAGATACTCTAGCTAGATCAACAACTATATGAATAGTTATCATTTGTAAATTCATACTCAGTCTACATGATACCAATTGTTGGAATAGATCAACTAAGTACATGAATAGTTACCATTTGCTAAAAATAAGACCAAAATTGACTCTACGGTAGATGATACCAAGTATACGGTACATATTGCTAGTACAAAATAATCAAACGACGCCATTCGGCATTCTTGTAACTCATAGTGTACGTCGTCTTGCAAAACATTCCTATGTTGACTTAGACTAGACACGTTAGGTATATATGTTACTACACGTAACTTTTAAGGAATTGATATAAATTATGAACCCTTAAATTACAAAATAGAGTAATATGATTAATTGTGTTGGCAGCAAGCATCTATTCTCTGATGTGTAAATGTGGACCCTTTGAATAATACACATAATTTTTTTTGAACTTATAATAATACACATAATGAGACCCCAGTGTTTCGACTTTCCAATACAATTCTTTTTAACTTTTCTTATGTATTTTATGCGTTGTGAATATTTAATTAAAAAGTAAAAACAAGCATGGATTTTCTATAAATAGATTCATTGTATCTACTTCAGGTTTACCGTACTTAAAAAAGCACATGTTCATCGTATCTAGGTTTCAAATTGACTCTTACCAAGATACTTGGTTCTTACTTTTTTATTAGTAATTTTATAAGCACGTATTTGTTGATTTAAATATTAAGTTTACTAAGTCTATATTGATTTATCACACGATATGGTCCTTTGATTATTGAGTTTATCATTCTTTTTTTTCATCATTAATTTCATATATACACATACTATAAGCATTGGATGCATTAAATATAATACTTTTAAAACATGATTTGGGTGTATATGAAATTCTCTTATTTTAGAAAAGAAGATATGGAAATTGCCCAGATAAACGTTATATTAGAAATTATCACTTTTTTGAGTTTTGTATTTATCAACCCTTCTATTAATAGGGAAGATGTAAAATAATCATAAAATATTCAAGAAAACAACATTTTAAAATATGGTTATATAAAATCACAATAGAAAGATGACTACACATATTATGTAAAAATAACAAAGTTGATACATTTAAAGGTAATTATCCATTATAAATAATAAGCCTATAAGTGTCTTAAATTCCGTAAATTGGTAAACTCGAGTGTTATAATGAACTTAAGGTGTTGTTTGTTTATTAAGAGGCTCTGAATCTGAATCTGAATCTGAATCTGATTCGCACATATGAATCCGAATCTGAAGCTGTCTGACTCTGAATCAAATAATACCGTTTGTGTTTTTAAAGAAAATGTTTGAATATTTATTAGTTCAACTAGAGGCATTAAGATGCTCCTTCCATGTCTGGTCCGTTTAGATGTTTTTACCTCTGATTTCTGACTGACTTTGCACAAAAAATAAAAAACAAACACACTTAACACCTAAAAGCTCCAACTAACTAAGAGCTTTGGTCTATTAAAGAAGTTGTTAAACTTTTTAAAAGAAAACAAACACCTTGTTGAATATGTAACATTTATTAAAGTTAAATTGTTCATCTACAGTAATATACGCTCAATCTTATATACTGTATAGCCCTTTAAATTTTGGTAATATTGAAAGTTTGGTAATTTTTATATAGACTTTCAAAAATAATGCTTCAAATTTAGTAATATAACAAATTAACCTTTAAAACTATTAAACTTCATATTTGCGCACCTTCCCATCCTTCTCTATATTATTGTTAACACATTTTATTAAAAAATGCATTATTATTATTATTGTTATTATTATTATATGTAAAACATCAAAAATATAAAATTGAATTATATAAATAATAGGGAAAATTCCACTTTTGTGCCAAAAATCGAATTATGAATCACAATTGAGTCAATTTTCATACAACTTCCAATTTTGGTCATGTGCTACCTGTGCTACTGTGCTACCCACTTAAAATTGTGACACGTGTCCAGTTTGATTTAATATTTTGTCTTATATTAAGAGTATTAAAAGACTAAAATACCCTCATCATATAAAACACCACTTTCTCTCTCTTTCACATATCATCTCCTCCTCCCTTCTCCCTCTTCACATATCTTTTTCATTACCATCTCCTCCCCTCTCTCTCTCCGCCGGCTGCCACCGCCATAACGCCACCACCGCCACTCCCACAACCACACCGCCACCACCACAACACTCCTCAACACCTCCTCTTTCTTTTGACACTATTCACGCGCCATCAATCANCACATATCTTTTTCATTACCATCTCCTCCTCTCTCTCTCTCCCCGCCGGCTGCCACCGCCATAACGCCACCACCGCCACTCCCACAACCACACCGCCACCACCACAACACTCCTCACCACCTCCTCTTTCTTTTGACACTATTCATGCGCCATCAATCACTGTCTATCACCACATACCACCTCCACCGCCGTCACCAACACACATCACCATCACCTCTTTTGTTAAAACTTGGAGATCTATAAAGACAAGGTCAGAAAACGCGTTTATACGCGGGGTTTGATTCGGATACGAGTCAAACTCGTCACATCTTGATGTTTTTAAGTATAAAAAAAGTTAGTGAAGGGAGCCAAGTGCTCAAATACTCCAGAAATGATGGGGATACACCGATCTATAAATTGGAAAAGAAAAAGGTCTCGCCAGAAAATTATTCCAGCGACGGCGACGGTGGCCGGAGTTAATGATTTTCCGGTGAGGCAACAAAGGAACAGATAGACTGAGGCCAAAGATTGAAGGAAGCTGTTAATATCTTGAAATTGATAACCCAATAGCTAAGCTAGATTCCTTCTCGGAAAGCGTTTTTTTCTCAACTATTGATTTCTTGAAAGAAATCTTGTTTGATGCATATGAACATAAGATTAGTGTTTGATCACAAGATTGAAGTTGTAGGTTGTTTTTGTTAATGAATTGTGTGTAGAATGAAGGTCTCGTTTAATCGATTTTGATGTTGAAAACGATCATTTACTATTACAAAATTAAGCACAAGCTTTTTTTCAAGCAATAGATATGTCATTAACAAGCACTATATGTCNAAGAGGTTAGCCGGAAACTGGGAAAAAAAAAGTTAGCCGGAAATATTGCCGGCAACATGGTAGCACAGTAGCACATTTAATGGTAGCACAGTCGCACATTTAATGGACACGTGTCACACATTTAAAAGAGGGTATTTTAGTCTTTTAATATATTTAATAAAAGACAATAAAAAGACAAAATATCAAATCAAACTGGACACGTGTCACAACTTTAAGTGGGTAGCACAGTAGCACAGGTAGCACATGACCAAAATTGGAAGTTGTATGAAAATTGACTCAATTGTGATTCATAATTCGATTTTTGACACAAAAGTGAAATTTTCCCTAAATGAAAAGTGATAAAATTGAAAGTCTCCTCATTAAGTCATTTGTTATACATGTCAAAAGCCATGATGACTAAAAATATATCAATAATGTATTTCAAATGAATGAGAATGAATTTATAGTTTTAAGATTATGTAACATTGCAAAAGTGAAAGGGATACATATATGAATTAAACAACTTGAATTCAAATTCACAAATTGTAGTGTTGGAGAGGCGTGGAATTATATGAGGAAGCACATGTCCCAGCTGACAATTCTAGCTGGTCAGACTAAAACATATTTGAAGCCACCACCCATTTTTTGTTTATTTGTTATTTTTAATGTGGCATGTGATAAAATTTTATATAAAAATGTTTGTATGATTGAGTCAATTTGTGTGGAAATTATTGGCCCTAATGCTTGTGATTTTATTCTAAACCAAAATAGTTTTCTTCTTAATGAATTCCGCGAATATTCTGTTAGTGCAAAAATTGATCAAGACTTCTTTCTTTTTTTCATTTCTAAGTTAATTGATACAATTTAAAAGTATATTACACCCACCATATTTTCAAAATAATTATACTAACCAAGAAATTTGTAAAATGCTGGTTTGATTAACATTTTTATAAAACTTTTTGCTAATTATGAAATGGATTTGGTTAATAGCATGATACCACGTAAAAATAACAGCGATAAAAATTATGTAGTTTTCGTTGTTTCTTGATTTTTATGTGGTATGCAATGATAGATATTAGTATTTGAAGGATACTCGTTTGATAGTTTTGAAAGAGTAAATATGCGTTTAAATTTCTGTAAAATATATTAAAAAAAGCTAGCATGATCCTAGCGTAATGCTGCGATGATGACATAAAAAATACATAAAGTAAGAATAATTTACACCAATATATTGTAATAGTAAAGAAGAAGAAGTTGGTGGTGATTGTTGACAGTGGCAATTGTTGATTACAGCTACAAAGGGAGATTCATGCATGTGGTGTTTATTTATGGCGTAAAAGTAAATGAATATACGTGAATATATTATGCAACTCGTCATGAAGATAAATTTACCCAACCTCATTCAGTATTCAAGTAACTTATTCAATATGTATTTACTCTCACATTTATTGCTTTACCTACCGGCTTAGGCTTATACTTACTCTAACGCCAGAGTTTGGTCTTAGGGTCAAACCCAAGGAGAGGCTAACGCATTTCTTTTATCTGTGTTAGGTGCTCGAAGGACGTCACTTACCAAGTCAGGAGGAACCAACACGTGCTCAATACAATGAGAAGTTATGTAGCTTTACACATACCCGTTGGCCGTTGCGAAACACTGAGCAAATAATTTCTGGTAACTATCATTTATCTATATACATCTTATTTCCTTTTCATTTTAAAAATTTGAGATGAAATCAAGAACTTACATACCCTACCAACATATCTTGCTTATGGTAACATTCGGTGTAATCCGTGGCCTAGGTTCAGACTGGTCCAAAAAACAGACTTGAGAACCATAGGAAACCAACTAAACATGGCTGGATTGTCCATTTCATACGGTCTTGGAGCTATACATCCAGAGTCCAGACAATATTGTTCAAATCGGAGCCGAAAGGAGAAAAGATACGACATTAATATTATTTGCAACTTTTACATGTACAATATGTATCATACTTCGAGCACACTACGAATGCTTTTCATGCTTGTTGGAAATAGTATATACGACATACACTACGAATACATAAGATCTGTAGGAAATACAACCTTCCCTAGAACATGAATATGTTGATCGTTGAATATTTGATCATTGAATACTATCATCAAAAGACAAAAACTTCTAATGAAACTTCATATCAAGTCCGATCCTCCATATTGAAATGTCATGTCTTTGCGAGATGGTGACATAATTGTATTCATACAGAGTTATGTCCTTATTCAAATGACGACTAGATATTATAAAAAGATCGAGAACTAAGAGCATCAGCAAGGGCAAAACCAACAAAAACATATTTTAAAAAGTTGAAAGAGGTTTTTATGCTTGCATCAAAAGTTTTTTGAATAGCTTTTTACAAAGAATTGATAAACCTCAAGTCTTTGAAGTTTTCTCTCTTTATGCCTCAAGTCATTAAATGCATCAAGTTTTTAAAGACTTGATGCATACCTCATGCTCTAACAAAACTAAAATTTACCATTAAGCCTTTTGTTCAGTAAACACGTAAGAGTAAGTTGATTAGGTTCTCAACCAAGAGGTTTTGGGTTCACATTTCGCAAGAAACCAAAGTGAAATTGTTATTATTGTGTGAGAATCTATATGTTACTTATTTAATAAGGAAATTATCTACTCTATCGGGCTAGTTCCGGGTCCGAATCCTAGGCTAGTCGCGTGTGCGAAAGTCTGGCTTTCTAGAATAACAAAACCAAAATCTATAGTAGATCAAAGTTAATATCACTGAGATACATTTATACGAAAACTAGACAAGTATTGGCATCTCTATTTTAAGACTCCATTAAGTAATCTCAAAGAGATACATGTAAATTACTCTGGTCCTGTTCCCGTTTTGACGTGATCCACACGCTTTAACTTTGCAATTTTATTTGAAAAAAGTCATTTTCTTTAATAAATACATGCACTTTATTTGACTAGAGTGATATTGACCGCTTAGAATAGTCTTCAAATCCTGTATACTTGCTCATCTCAACAAATTATGAGTTAAAACTATTACTCGTATATGGTAAGTATTTCTGTTCAACCGACACGCTTCAATGAAACTATTTGAAAAAAAAATGGGTTAATACAAAAATCAAAAAACACAAAACACGTACAAACTATATGATTTTGTTTATCTTTTTTGTAGTTTGAATGAGACCGGGGGTGATAAAATCTAATCCGAGCATAACTCTCGTTTTTGTTGACCCGCAAAAAAGTGTCCCTAATATTTTATTCAATGAGTATTCCTACAACCAAACAAATTTCACACCTTAAAAATTCACATGATGAGTTGTCTTTATGTGATTTGTCAATATCAAGTCAAATGCATTCTCTCTATTTAATTTAAATGTACAATTTATCTTGACACCTTATTGTATGAAAATTGTGTGAATNCTGTAGGCCTTGCACCGGGCTTCTTTTGGTCTATCAAGAAATTGTGAAGGCCTGTTTGGTTGTTGCAGGAGAAGATTAAATAAATATTTCTTTGCCATAAACCAATAAAATAAACAAAAAATCTGGTGCTATTTTATTGGCGCCACAGATATCCAAAAAAAAAAACAAAAAACAAAAAACCACCTCGAACTTTTTAATATTTACGACTTTTTTATATAACAAACTTTATTTGCCAAATATATAACAGATATCTACCGGTTTCTTGAATAAAAAAAAAATGCTGACAAAAATGCCTCTCGATAACGAACAAAACAAACACAATATTGATATACTTTTGACGTACACACGGTTTTATAAAAATGCTGAAGTTTAATATATATATATATATAGTTTCGAAATAAAATAACTTTCAAAATGCACCTTTAACCTATAAAATAACTTGAAAATTATCCTAATTTTTTTTAAAACTATAACGGTCAAAATTAGCCCCGCCGCAACACACTGGTGCATGACACAACATTCACTCCAAAAAGGACGTCGTACGACAACTACAAATATAGCTTCACACAACATTTGTTCCAAACAAATACAACACGGGTCGGCAAAAAACATACCACAATCTTACAACGAGAAGCCTCACCCAAACATTATTCTTAAATAATTATCGCAAAAATTGCTCGAAAATTCCCGGTACAACGCAGCGGACGCCTTCCCACATTTATAACATCTCACACTCTAAGTATATAAACAAAGTCTTTAAAATGTTACAAATATTTATTTTAAACACATCAAAATTACTGCAACTCTACTTCTCTTCGATAAACTGAAGTAACTAACAAAAAAAATATTCGCAAATATAAGCCGAAAATCAAGAAGACTGACTCTATTCGACTTGCTTGGATTGAAACAATATTGTATAGTATCACAAAAAAATAAAAAAAATAAAAAAAAAAATAAAAAAAATAAAAATCATAATAAGCGCCGCCGCAACGCGGCGGGCACTTTCCCCCTTGTTGTTATTATTGTGTGAGAATCTATATGTTACTTATTTAATAAGGAAATTATCTACTCTATCGGGCTAGTTCCGGGTCCGAATCCTAGGCTAGTTGCGTGTGCGAAAGTCTGGCTTTCTAGAATAACAAAACCAAAATCTATTGTAGATCAAAGTTAATATCACTGAGATACATTTATATGAAAACTAGACAAGTATTGGCATCTCTATTTTAAGACTCCATTAAGTAATCTCAAAGAGAAACACGTAAATTACCTCTGGTCCTGTTCCCGTTTTGACGTGATCCACACGCTTTAACTTTGCAATTTTATTTGAAAAAAGTCATTTTCTTTAATAAATACATGCACTTTATTTGACTAGAGTGATATTGACCGCTTAGAATAGTCTTCAAATCCTGTATACTTGCTCATCTCAACAAATTATGAGTTAAAACTATTACTCGTATATGGTAAGTATTTCTGTTCAACCGACACGCTTCAATGAAACTATTTGAAAAAAAAATGGGTTAATACAAAAATCAAAAAACACAAAACACGTACAAACTATATGATTTTGTTTATCTTTTTTGTAGTTTGAATGAGACCGGGGGTGATAAAATCTAATCCGAGCATAACTCTCGTTTTTGTTGACCCGCAAAAAAGTGTCCCTAATATTTTATTCAATGAGTATTCCTACAACCAAACAAATTTCACACCTTAAAAATTCACATGATGAGTTGTCTTTATGTGATTTGTCAATATCAAGTCAAATGCATTCTCTCTATTTAATTTAAATGTACAATTTATCTTGACACCTTATTGTATGAAAATTGTGTGAATGTAACAATCCTTTTATTCAATATCACATTGTAATGGATTCTTTAAGAAAATTGATTTGCGCTCTTATTTCTATTGGGGCACATTATTTTATGATTTACACAGTTGTATAATATTCACATCCTGTTTTGTCAGCTTATACAGTAGTGTGTTCAAATCAGAAAACAAAATGTGCAAATCACCTCCTATTTATTATATTACATTTAATCTATTCATATAGCATATATCAGTTAACATGCAGAAAAACACAAAAAACAAAATAGAGATTGTTATGTAGAGCACAAAGAGAATAAAAAAAATTGAGCAAAATCGTTAACGGAGACATCTCTCAGTACATTGTGGATAATGACAAAGGAGTAATTACTTTATAAATAGAATATAAAACTATATTAATGTTAAAGATTTAATGAAGCTTGTTACAAAGAAAATGAAAGATACTATTGAATGGATAACATTTAAAACCATATTTACTCAGGAAACCAATTATCTAACTATCTTATAATGCATAAAGGCCTACTATTATTAGAATACTTAAAATTAAGCCTTACACATTTCAATGCTAAAAGTACAAGTGATTCAACACATTTATACATTTAATATCATACTACTTATAGAAATTCTCCTCATATTTAATTCTAACATACAATTAATATTAACATTAAATACAATTAATTAACTGGTCAATAAATACAATTAATGCACTTATTAAAACACCCCCTACATAAGAAATATAAATTATCAAGCATATTACAACCAACTTAAACACGATTCCCGCATTAAATTAAATGTCAGTAATACAAATAATAAAGCACATTATACAAATATTCAAGCCCGAACGAGCAACGGACCAAATGGGCTCGAGCCCGAACGGGCACGGGCCAAACGGGCTCGAGCCCGAACGGACACGAGCCAACGGGCTCGAGCCCGAACGGACACGAGCTAAACGAAAATTTTGATATCCATAAATTTATTGTTAAAAGGAACATAATAAACTAAAATACATGATTCACCGGAAAATTTTATTTCAGGGTACCCGCAGCTGCGGCTAGTATTGGTGGTATATTTGTATGTACGTTCACAAAATATAAACTAGCCGTTTACAAATAAATAGATAAATAAAATAAAAATTTGTGTATATGTTATAGCATATCTTATTTTCGCGTATCCATTGATCTAAATAAATTAAACTGCAGGTACCCGTGTTGCAACACACGATAGCTGGCTTTATATAGCGTACAAAATGAATTGTAGAATAAACATTTGCTTTTAATTCTATGATAAATAATTCTATAGTTAAATGTTTGATACTTTGATGTACATATACATGGACCTGAAATAGATGTGGCGTAAACATACTCAAAAACGTATTCTTTTCTTGACATCAAAATTGGGAAAAGGTTATATTCGTGCATCTAAAATGGCCTCAATAGCAACCAAAATGATATTTATCACTCCGTATTTAGTTTGGATGACACTTGAACCAACAATTTTGAGATTAAGTACCACATTCCAGGAACCAATGTGCATTCATAAGTAACAAAATAATGTTTTCTAACAATAAACAACAAAAAGGGTTCCTGGGACAGCCAGAAATACCAATTCTTGAGGTAAGATGACAACAAAAGGTAACGTAATTGTATCGACAACCATAAATCAACATTAGCATACACCTCTATACACAACTACCCTAGACGAACCAACGGTCTCCGAGATTCTCAACGGCTTCACTATCCTCACAACGTGTCGAAGCCTTTGAAATACTAAGCGAGAAATTAAATAGAAAAAGAGGTAAATGAGATTAAACCTCTATTTACGGGACTGATGGCTCATATCAACATTGTTTGTACTAAACCTTCATATGACACTTGTTACGTTACACAATCTGTCTCTCTTCGCCATCAAATTGATGGAACCATTCAGAGAATTTCAAGTAGCATTTCTATAACTTATGCAGCTAAAGTTCTGCAAAAACAAGTAAACGCGTTTTTGTTAGGGTGTCTCTTTTGATTCCATTTGACTTACTAATGAATATGTGATGAGTATAAGTATAGCATACCTCGACTATTGTTGTGGTTGTTGTGGTTGTGAGGCTGCTAAGATTTTGTGAAACCGTTCTACGTTAGGGCAAGATGATCTCCCGCACGAGAAATTTCTTCGTTTTCTTTTCTCACGAAAGAAGAAGTCTTCTGTATCAAGCACGTAGGAGATCTGCCATTATGTAACTGATTAGAAATCAGATAAATCGTTACGAGAATGTAATGTCAATGTCCATAAATCATATTTAATGATTCTATTATTATACAGATTCTTGTCAAAATAGTGAAATATCATATATTGATTTATCAATTAGACTTGATTACAAACCATATTATTGTCAAAATTTTATCAATTACTGAAATACCATTTATCAATTAAACATATAATTACGAGAATGTAATGTCAAAAACGTATGTCACAAACAGAAACCATAGTCCACATTGCATTAATTAGACGTAATTAACCAAATATGTATTCAAGTGCATATCAAAGCAAAGATGATATACCTTTGATGAGCTGCATGTCATCTTATACTCCAAACCATTCAGCACATGCGCACCTTCCATGGCAAGTGATTGAACAGCAAATTCATCCGCCCCCAAGAACCGCCGTTTATTTCTACACATATGTTAGCATCAGAATACATGACATTTTGAAATCAACATTTAAAGACAGTTAACAGTCTACACACTTTTCAAGTTCGATGAGAAATAAAAATTACCTTTGCATCATAATGCCAGATTGCTTTCTAGGAGTCACATCTGAAAGAAAATCTTTATGAATATAATTCGCAAAATGAGAATCTACAGAAACTGGAACCACTTCAGGTTTTTCAATCCCATCATCCATTAGCTGGAAAGTTATACGAAAAGGACAGGAAGACTGCAAAGAAACAACATCAAATGTAAATAAGTAACTGCCCCCTTTCCATAATCCATAAAGTAAAATAAGGAAAACCTACACATTGAACTCTGAATATATTCTCATCATGAAGGATGACGTGCGCATTTTCATAGTATACAGAATCAATGAATTTCTCAGGATCTCGAGATCTTTCATATTCATATAGTTGCAGTAGTTTGTTATCCGTTTCATCGGATACTATGTTCTGAAGCTGCAACCAAAAGAGTGTAAATGAAACATTTACTCGAAACAAACGAGTTTAGAGGTGGCAAGATGGGGAGGTTGGACAATGGGTTCAGGTTGAAACAAGGCACTCTTAGCACGGGTCAAAACAGGCCAAGTTTTGGTGTGCAAACTCACACACTTTATTGTCCATTAATCTTTTTCTTTAATATAAAAATCAACGTTCAATTAAGATTACAAAAACAAACTTATTACTGCTGTAATGTAGATGTTAAAATAACTTATCAAAAGTGTTACGCATATTGGAAAAAGAACTTAAAAAATTTCTACCCATTTGACCCATTTTTTGTTTCATTTACGTAATTTCTTTGACCCATCTGTCATAGAACACAACCCGAATTGACTTTGTAATTAGCAAGTAAAAGAGTCGAAACTGCCACCTCTACAAAAGATGAAAGAGAGTATGAACAAGTGTAGGCACATATACATACTTGTTTAACGATCTTAAAAATCAACTTGTCCAATGTAAATAACACATATGACTGATTTCCAAGAATGTCCCGGCAATCATCTTCAAATTTTGAATTATCAGCAACACCGTCAAGCAAATTGTATAGAGAATTCATAAATCTGCAAAGTATAGTATCGTCAGAAACCAACATTCCAATTAATATTTTATATTAAGAACTAATGACGGTAATGAAATTACATAGCGTAAAGATCAGAAGGGCTGGAAGCAGTTCTCCGTCTTGCTTCAGCAGATAGCGAATGGAGTTTAGCAGATAATAGTCTGTCATATAACACCTAGAAAAAGACAGAAGTCACAATCACGTAAAAACAAAGATAAAGTAAGTGATTTTTAATTTGAATTCCTTTTGCCCATTCTTTATTTAATAAAATCTAGGACCTGTTTAGCTAATATTTTATATGACCCATTTAAGACCAAAAACAACCCAAGCAGCTCATTCAGAAGTAGATGGATTAAAATTGCCAACTCTACCCATCGCTTCTTTTCATCAACTACAAAAGATAAGAGAGACTGCATGCTTACTTGGTGAAGCCTAAAGAGTGTATAGAAGGCATCATTCCCATAAAACACGCGGGCATCTTTCTTTTCACGACCACTTGATGACAATGAAGCTACACATTTCGCCAATGGTTTTGCTGTCCTTGCATAACGCATACCATCTCCAGAAACATGTGTTGCATCCGCTGCGTCTCCTTCACTTTCTGCTTTACCATCTCCATCGTCATCATGGTCTCTATCTTCCTCTTCATTCTCTTCTCCAGAGACATCATCACCACCACCAGAATCACTCCCTGAGACATCATTATCATCATCATGGACTCTATTCTCACTGTCCTCGTCATCAACATCTGCCTCAATCTCCTCTCCAATATTTGACTCATCAAAATCACCATTTGGTGACAACTCGCCTTCTTCTTTCTCAGATTTCGAGGGATTGGAAGAACTTCCATTAGCTATTGTTACGGGTCTTGGGATATCCCCGTGCTGCAAATAAAATTGATTATATAAGATAAAAAAACATTATTGAGCCAGAAAAAAGGGAACATCAATGCAGTGAAATATAACATTTTTACCTGTGAAACAGGATTGTCAATATTTGATTTGGATTCATGACCATTCGTACTAGCGCTACTTGGTCTAGATGGAGTCGTGTCACGCCCCTTAGAACCATTCTCTAGCAGCAATCTATTTTCCTTAACAGTATCTCCATTAAGTAGATTGTTCTTTAGAGAATTTCCAACTGGCGAATTACAATCATCTCCATTGTGGGCGACATTTGAATGGTCAGGATTCATGGTACTGCCATCAGAATCTCCAACACGTGCTCCAATGTTTTTGGTAGATCCAACATCTTCAACTTTACCAGAATTAGAAGGCTGGGAAGGTACACCAAGCATGGGTTCCAAGAAGGTTGTCCAAAGATTCAAAATCTTGTTCAGTTGTTCCTTGCTTGTGCAAATTTCTTCACATGAATACTTTATAAGTTTAAATGTATCTTCATGGATGTCATCATCCGTAAATTCAAACTCAAGATTTGGCATTATATAGTGTCTGCTTCCAGAAGCAATACTATGGAGGAGATCTTCATCTTTCTGACTACTTTCCTTTATTTCTTTAATCTCGGCCACCAACGCTGTTTAGTAAGAGAGACGATTAGTATTTGAAATTTTAGATAGACCGAGCATCTAATTAGATCAGCAGACATTATAGAATAACAATTGACTTACATTTCGTGCTCAATGTTTTTGAATCTTGTTGCTTGAAATAGAAGCTGCGGTGGTCAAGTGACTTGTAATGATTCTTAGCATAAACATCGGCCCAGACCTTGTTGAAGTCTGATTTACACTTTGTCCACTCTTCTTGCTTTTGTTTTAGGCGAGTAAGCATAACTGGCAATGCAACTGATGGGTTTCTACGAAGTGTTTCAGTGACATCAAGACCATGATCACCATACAACCGCTCCATGCACCGCAAATGCAAAGCTACAGGTAGACATAAAAATAATTGAGGTCTAGAGCAAATTCGGGGTTGCAATCAACGATGATCTACTTTTAATGGAGACAGCTTCCTAAATTGTTTATTCCTAAAGATTCCGACTATTTGCCAACCCAGCCTGACCTGCCCCATTTTGAGCGATTCTAGACAAATATTACTTCAACCTGAACCTATTTCAACCCATTACCCAACCCACTCATTTAGAGCAAATCACTATAGATGAAAGTGCTGGTAAGTTATATAATACATACCGTTGAAGTGGTCTTCTATACGGATGGGAATTTCAGGACGTGTCTTGCTAATGCTGTTTATTACTTCCTCAACACGTTTAGCAGTTGAATTCACAGACTCCAACAACATATCTAGTTCAAACCTGGTATCATCATAAAAGAAATATACAAGTTAAGTCAATTGCCCAAAAACCTTTAACAAAATAATACTTTTAAGTTAGTCTGAAACAGATTCTTTTAGATCAAATCCCTTAGAAAAAATTATATAAATTTACCTGTCATCCTCACATCTGAATAAACTCTCTTCATACTGGTTTCTACGCATATGTTTGAAAGAATAATCTTCACTACCAGAAGTCACAGACACCCAGAGATCATTCAGTACTTGAGTACCAAGCTCCGATCTTTGGCTAACTGATGGTATTGGATACTGTCGAGCATGAGACAAAGATAAAGTGTGAAATATTATATAGCATAACTAGAAAATAACAAATAAAAAAAGATAAAAGGATGCAATAAACTCACGTCATCAGGAAGAAGCCTGTAGCTGGGTGTACAACGCTGACAATCAGAGAGGTCAAGTTCTTGTATAGATTTAGCCCAATATTTCTCTTTGTATTTGTCCTTCTCTTTGGAAGCTTCAGCTTCACGCCTCTCTTTCTCCTCTGCTCTAGTTGATTTAGATGCATGCGCTTCACTCCATAAAGATTCTGCCACAATTAAAAGATCCAATAAGCAAAATAACAATATGACATGAACTGAAATGACAACTAAAGATGGTCAGGTTCGGGTAACAGGTCAAAACATTCATTTTGA
This sequence comes from Artemisia annua, assembly GCA_014162995.1. Classification (NCBI taxonomy): domain Eukaryota; kingdom Viridiplantae; phylum Streptophyta; class Magnoliopsida; order Asterales; family Asteraceae; genus Artemisia; species Artemisia annua. The sequence goes on from LBNU01022399.1 coordinate 18,207, forward strand.
ACAATGGCCAAGAAGAAAGGCTTACTTTTGTCCATGACACCAGCAAGGAATCCATCTACAAACAAAAAATTTCAGCATCAACTAAGGAATTTAGATGTAAAATGATAAAGTATGAGAGTTTGGTAAGTTAGTCTGAAATTCACCTATATTTTCACAGCGCTCCAAAAATGAACTAAAACCTTCCATAAGATCTGGGTGCTTTCCAAGTAGATCAGAAACCTGAAAATAGAGAAGTCCCAGATTTAAAAAAACTCGCAACGAGGGTCCATTTACCAAAAAAAAATGTAGAGTATAGGCACTAAGTTATTCGACAGCCACTGCTATTTAAAATTTTATAAACAAAAGATAAGAGTGATAAATACAAAATTGAGGATCTATACCATATGTGAGAAATATCTAACCAATTGACTTTAGATGGAACTGATACATCACATTAACCACAAAATAACGAAAGATCCCTTGAGAAGGCGTCATAATATATATTCATTACAATGCATGAGCATTTTTCAAATGTAGACTTAAATTGCAACTAGCATACACTAATTCAGAGTAGAGTGGTAATTCTCACACTATGACAGACACAACAGGGAACCCATGTATTAATGCATCTTAGTTGATCAAGATCAAAACTAAACCATATGGGTATAATACAGTGACTCTCATATTTGCTGAAGTTTAAATAGGCAGTATATGTATTATAATATTTCACATTTCCCTCTTTATACACGCTGACATATAAAAAGCTAACAAGCTTAAATATGTAACACAAAGTTGGTAATGCACAATTTGGAATACGTTGGAAGATGTTGACATACATCTAATTCACTTTTTCTGTTACTCAAGCCAATAGCCCTTTCACACTATGCATTGTCTTCCACATTCAATACCAAAATAGAGTAGTTCTTTTATACAAAACTATGTTTTATCGTAAAATGATGACGAAAGGAATTGGGTGTTAATGTCTAAAACATGTAAATTAGCATACCAAGCTCTGTAATTCCTTTCTCGTGATTATTTCTGTGCTAAATATATGAAGGCACTTCAAGAACGCTTGGTAATCATCTTGATTACGTAATCTGTCCTTCACTTTCTCGCAGAAAGTAAATTCTTGGCTGTACATACCTGTAACGATAAAAAAATAAAAATAAAAAAATGACTACTGTCAGATTTGTTTAACTAAAATTTTCCTTCACATAAATAAACAGAATAATACTCATTCTTCGCAACTTAACGAACGAACTACTAGAAAATTATGAAAGTATTTTAAAAAGCAAACGAATACGTAAACCTTTATCTACTGTTTACCCAAACAGTTAACTTACTTTTTAACGAATCTTTATCACCACTAGGGCCTGCACCTGAACTGACTCCATAATCTTCGACCTTGGTAGATTTTCGTTTTTCAATACGAGGCATGTCTCTACTAGCATCAGGATCAGGCTCTTTGTAATCCTGATCAGAACTTCTCCTATCCCTGATCTCCTTTTCAGGTCGCTTTCTCTGATCCTTGTGAAGTTTCACCGCAGTTTTATCATCCTCTTCATGTTCAACATTTAGGTCTCTCTCAGCATGTGAAGCAGTGATCTTATCTCGCTTGACTCTCTGCTAGATGGCATCAAAGACTTGGTCCACAACTCCACATGGAAAAGATATATAAAAAAAACTTATATCAGATATAAATCATTCTACATTACCTTATTATCAATCTGTACTTGTTTAACTGGAGCCAGAGCTGAGCTCCTTTCATCATTACGATTATTAGCTTGCCGCGCTAAAGAAGCACGATGTGCAGATGAAGCAGCAGAAGCATCTGGCAAAAATTTTGTGAACTCATCAAGAAGATCAGGTTGACCATCAAAAAGTGCTGCAACCTGAATAAATAACACAATGTGACTAACGAAACTAATATTTCATTTAAAAATAATTAAGGTTAAATCTTAAAAAAAAAAACTCACCTCGCGGTAAACTTCATTTATTCCTTTGTGTTGTTTCCGATACATGTTCAAGATATCCAAAAATGACTTGTAAACACGATCATCATTCTGGAAACGTTTCTGCATGCCGCCAGAGTCAGAACTTACACTCTAAAAAACGCATACTAATTTTCTTTTCTTTTTTTCAAAAGTAAGATAGGTGTTTAACCTTTATTTTGTTTACAAAACTTATCGCCTCTTCAAACTCCACTGATCTTTTTGGAGGCTCCTCTTCTTCAACATCCGTAATTTCATATCCTTTGGGCAAGAAGGTGTTAAACCCAAAAATAAGATTATTGTGCCCTTTAAACAGCCCTTTTACCCTTGTCACAACAGCAATGGTATCGATTCTGCATCAGGAAAGTTATTAAACAAATTAAACTCAACAAAACAATTCATTTCGCTATATATAATAAAATAAACTTCAGGTAAGAAACTTATGTACTTTTGAGCTTTGAACTCCTTCATTACGTCAAGAAACATGTCGTATTTTTCTCTCTGGTCATGAAACATGTCCTTAACTTGCTTTAAATATGATAATGCGTCATTGGTTGTGAGCTTTTGTGAACCACTTCCACCTCCAGCCCCTCCTCCGCCTCCTCCTGCACTTGCAGCTGCACCTCCCCCCACCTCGCCAACTCCTTCATTTACTTGGACATGGGGTTCAGCGTGTCTTTAACATAAACAAAAACAGTCAAAATATCACATGATATCAGATGCTAAAAATAAGCTGCAAATCACACATACTAAAATTTTATAAAACCACAGGTTATGATACTAATGTATGCTACTATACTTTTCATTTCATTTCACGGCATTCTAACAAAATCTTATACTACAACCCCCCACCCCCAACCGGAACCCTAAAAAGCACGATAACAAATTTACCACAGCATGTTTATAATTATTATCCAAATCACAATAGATCAAAGGCCTAACAACTTAAATCGCAATATTTTTAAACAAATCCATAAAAACAACAACTAACCATACAATTTTTAAATTAAAAAATCACACCACAAAAACATATCCACCTAAAAGAAACATCCTTAACATATAAAAAAACATTAAAAGAAAGACATACGATGAAGATTCAGGTGGTCTAGGAGAAACAAAAGGCCGCTTAAATTGAGAGCTGTTGTTACTATTGTTATTATTAATATTATTATTATTATTATTAAAACCATCTTCTCGCACTCGCTTCATCCCTTCCCTACAATCACACAAACAAACCAATTCTTGTTAACAAAAATAATAATAATCCTTAAATCAAAAAAAATAAAAAGATAAAAAATAAAAATAACCTGTGAAATTAACCAGAGGGGACACAAATTAAGAAAGATCTAAAGAGTTAATAGTAAAAGTTTTAGATCAGGGATAATTTGTGTGTTTTTGGAGATTTACGTAACAACAACAACAACAAGAACTAGTTTTTTTAATTTTTTTTACAGAAAGAAAGAAGGAAAGAAAGAAGTAAGGAGGAGGGAGGTTTTATAGTGAGTCTATCGATTTATAATAAGAAAAACCAAACAACTAAACCAGATTGAAATTTACGAAATATGAGGAGTGGTTTTCTTTTCTTTCTTTTTGAGTTTAGTTTCTTTGTTTGTTTCATGGTTCAAGTGTTTCTTTCTTTTAACTACTTGGGCTTTTACAACATGTAGTAACAGTTTTGGGCTTGTGTATCTATCAATTTAGGGTTTTGTTTCTTTTGTTGTACACTTGGTATATTTCTATTTTTATTTTTTTTTTTACTAATTTTCTTTTGGTTATGTTCAAGTGCTTTGTATGTTTTAAGATCACTCGGTAAGGTAATGCAGCCACCCGCGTTAACTCTTAACGCACCACCTTAACGTGGTGAGTTACCTTACCGGCCCCCATAGTCAATTGTTGCGTTAACGTGCTCGGGCAAGCACTTAACGTGCGTTAAAACTTGTTGCATTCGATTAAAAAAAATAAAAAAAAAAAAATAAAATAAAAATAAAAAAATTTGCCTCTCAACGGCTAGTTTTTTTATTAAAAAGAAAAAAAAAAAATCATTTCCACCCCCTATAATATATTACCGTTTGTAACGGTTAGAAGTGTAAAAAAAAAATAAAAAAAAAAAATAAAAATTCAAACCCATTTTATTACAACTATAAATACCTCTTCACCTCCACAATATTTTTTCACACTTTCACAACTATTTTCATCTACAATACTCTTCTATTAGCAAAAAAAAAAAAAAAAGAATGTCGGGCAACAACAACAATGACAACTCGTTTACGAATCTTCTCGGTGGTGGTTGGAATCACCCATACGCGGGTTCTTCCTCAAATCCAAACGAGGGTTCGGCAACACCGATGTGGGGTAACCCACAAGATTTTGGTTTGTCGAGTCAAGAAGCTTACGAACAACACCATGCCGCCATGCAATATTGGCACGAAAGTCAACAAACCGACTTAAATTCCAATTTCCAAAATCTTCAATTCTCCCAACACTCACAACATTCCCAAACGGAAACATATGAAGTTCCGGAAACACCGACCTCTCCTCAAAAACCAAAAAGTCGTGGAAAACGTAAGTCAAAAAAATCCAAAGAACCTGACCAAGCCGAGGATGCAGCTACTGGAAAAGCGAAGGTGGAACGTTGGACGCCAAGTGAGGAAAAGTTGCTTGCCGAGTGTTGGGTTGCGTGTTCAGAGGATTCGAGGTTGGGGAGTTCACAAACCAAGGATACGTTATGGCAACGTATAAGAGCCGAGTTCAATAGAATAAGTCCAAAAGGCCGCAACAAAGATATGCTACAATCTAAGTGGAAAACGTTGAACCGTGATTGCATGAAGTTCAACGCTTTTTACAAACGGGCGCAACGCGAGCAAAAGAGTGGGGAAAGTGAAGTGGATATCCTAACACGTGCTCACCAACTCTGTCGTCAAGAAAACCCGACGTTCGTGAATGAAGACGCTTGGATGGTGTTGCGCAAACATCAAAAATGGAACGTGCCGGAAGCGGTTGATTTAACCGGCGACGTCCCAAGCCAAACAAACGAGTCTTTGTTTGGTCATGACGAAGAACCACGGCCCATTCGCAAAAAAAGGGCTTCCAAGAAACAAAAATCCGAGGCCACGACAAGCACCGGAGGCACGGCTAGCACCGGTGGGTCCATTTCTTCGTTAGCTTTTGCGGAGATGATGCGCGAAGAGTACCGGTCGAAACGTGAAGAGACGAGTAGGGCGTATCAGGCGACAGGCGAAAATCAAGCCGCACAACAAAGGATGAAAGAGCTAGAATTTTTGATGCTCGACACCACCGGCAAAGATCCACATTGGGTGGCATTCGTTAATGCGGAAAAGGATCGAATCACCATGAAACTTGGGTTGCCTCCGCGTCAATTATGAATAATTATGTGATGTAGTGTTTTATTGATTTCGTTTTTTTTTTAGTATCGTTATTTTTTTATTTTTAATTTCGTAATGTAATGTAATGTTGTGTTTTAATTAATGTTATGTTTTAAATAAATGAAGTGTTTGTTAAAAATTGGGGTTGAAATTGAAAATATTTGGGGTGGAGGTGAGTTAAGGTGAGTTATAGGTGAGTTATGTTACCGGGGTGGAAAGTCAAGAGTTAAGGTTAAAAGGGAAAAGCTGATGTGGCGCTGACGTGGCAGTGCGTTAAGAGTTAACTCGTGGTTACCTTACCAAGGGAATCAGCTACACCAAAAAAAAAAAAAAAAAAAAAAAAAAAAAAAAAAAAATCTAAAAAATGAGGTGTCAGGACTATAGAAAAATACACCCATCACACCCCTGACACCTCATTTTATGAATATTTTTATGATTTTTTTTAGCATACTTCTTGACGTGTTATGTACTTATGTTCATAGATAAGCAAATGCTTTCTTTAGCCATGGTTTCAATCTTTTGGCTGCACAATTTACGGGGCTTTGAACTTTCAGCTATACAAATTCAAATCATGTACAACCTTTAAGGTTGGCGTGACCACTTCAGGGTTTTTTTGCACATGACAAGAATTGACTTTAGACTTAACACATTTAGTGTGATAGTCACAAGTTTTTTTTTTATTATTATTATTTTTATTTTTTATATTTTTTTTCACGCTAAATTACCCTGACTAGTTACGCATATGTTTTTTAATATATGTGGAACGAAGTATTTGAAATGTTTAATAGGGATTGATTTTAAGTTAATGTTTTAATGCCAAGAACAATAGTTTGATAATTTATGTTAAGTCACAAACATGCTTATACTGATTTAGCATGTCTGTACTGGCTTGGCTAATTAGCTTAAATAATTATCATAGTTAAGACAATTTAATGAAAAGCAAACATCACTTAATCCAAATTTTCGAATGAGTGTCATGCAATGTTATTTGAATTGTTTTGTTGGTGTCTAATCAATCAGTGTGTTAAAGATATAATTAGAATAAGGATGAGCACGGTATCAGAATGGTACCGAACCCGTACCGAATTGGTGGTACTAATTTTTTTCCCGAGCATGAAAGTGGGTACCAGTACCGTACCGGAGGGATTCGGGTACCGGATCCGGTACCGGTACTCGATACCGGGAAATCGATACCTATACGGTTCTTCCCGTTTTTTGTTAAACCAAATAGGATTTCAAGAAAATGCAACAAAAAATAGGAAAAAATATGCATCTTCAAGTGATTTCAAACCACGACGTGGCACAAAACGCGACTAACACTTAAATAAATACATCACCAAGATATTTGTAACATACAAACGTTCAAAAACTTATAAATAGGTTCGGGTTTAATTTTTGGGAGCGTTTATGAATGATCTATATTTGGCACAATAAGTTTTTCCAATGTTTGGTCTCTTTTCATATGTTTTATATGACTATTTTTTGACATGGAACAGGTCAAATGGGTGTTTGGATAAATTATTTAATTCAAAAATATGACTACTCAAGTTTTGGGATTTTTTCGGTACTTCCCTCTTTGATACCGGCACCGTATTAGTGGTACCGAATTTTTTTGGGGCTCAATTCATGGTACCGATACTGCCGTATATTGGGAGTCGGTACGATATGAGTACAGTTCCGTTTCAGTACCGGGATTCGAGTCCAAATACTCATCCCTAGTTAGAATGAAATTAGTTTATAATTTTACTAGAAGAAAACTTTAGTTATTAATTAGCTTTAGCATGTGACAAGGTACACTTTAACAAAGTGAAATATGAGTGAAAGGTTCAAATTAAGTAAGAGGTTACCAAAAATAACCTTGTTATAACATCCTCTAGTAAATTAAGAAATGGTTATTGTGGCATAACATTTAATGTGAGTTGATTCGTGTAGCATGATTTTTGAAAGGGTACAAAAAGATATTTTCCAAGATACTATGTATTATTACTAGTTATAATACCCGCGTTTTGAATGATATATTTTTATTTATTAAAAAATATAAGTAGAAAATAAACATAGAAGATAAAGATAAGATGTAACTAACGATGTGATTAAACTTTTTAAATGATTATCTTTAATAATAAAAAATTATAATAAATTTGTTTTGTTGATATACTACATAAGTAGAAGATAAACACAAAAGATAAAGATAAGATGCAACTAACGATAGGATTAAACTTTTTAAATGATTATCTTTAATAATCAAAAATAATAATTAAATTAATAATTAAAATATTACTTAATAAGGGAAGGTTGAGTTTTTCAAAATGGAAAAGTCCACATTTGAGGTTTTGTTTTATTATATAAAAGATGCATTCGAAAAATATTAGTATAAGAGCATCTACTATGATAAACTTTTTGATACGCGGGATTGCGACCACGCAACAGGTTTTACCTCTCAAGGGATCTCAAGAGGCTTACAACCCCACCAGGCAGTGTACCTGACCGAAAGTTCTCCACAGGGAATAGTGTTCGTTAGGTATGAAAAACTACTCTAATAGGTCTAAGGGTGAAGGAAGATTAGTTTTTTATTTTTATATATTTTTTAAAGCAAGTAAAATCTCGGGTTTGAAGGAGTGGGCGGAATTAGTTGCTAGTCAACTAACCCAAAAACTACTATTGCAATTAAAATTAAAATAACAAGAAAATAAAATGTTGTGAAACTTATATGGAGACAAGTGTGTTTACTCAGATTTCCTTACTCCCTAACTATCTTTTACCGGTT
>LBNU01022399.1:43588-56290 GCA_014162995.1 Artemisia annua
TCTTCTGTTGCGCACAATCTCCTTGCATTGTTCATAGTCCAACGTAAAGCGCTTTATTATTCTGTTAGAACACGCAAATATGAAGGATAAGATACCTACTCACACCGTTTTTAATAACCTATCAGCTGGACAGAAATAACCTAATTAAAAATACTTTCACAGTGTACTCAGTGCGTAGTGGAATTTGTTTGGTACATTAGGTTAAAAACTAATAACTTGTCTTATTATTTATATACAAATAAATAAATAAGGGTAACTTGAAAATATATATCTACGAGTGAAATAGAATGCAAATGATGTCGTGATGCAATGTAGACTAGCCTTAGTCTAGAAAATGTACGATGAATGACAATGTGACTTAACCTACCCGGTCTCGTCAAATGGATACCCGTAAACCCTGTTTACGTGAAATGTTGAATTGAAATTCAATGAATAGGAAATGGGGAATAAGGAAAATTGGCCTGAAATGGAGAATTGTGACAGCATGAAAAGCTGAAATCATGGTTTTATTTCTCATTTCCTTACTTTCATAATTTTTAGTTCGTCTATCACATTGAGGACAATGTTCAACTTAAGTGTGGGGGGTGAGTAGGAAAACAAGAAAATTTAAATTTTGTTTGTCCTATTAAATCTAGTCGTTTTCACGCTTTTAGGAGTAATTTATTAGAATAAACGGACCTATCCACTGTAAATTAGTAATTTTGAAAGAATTGAGATGTGTTCCGATTAATATTGCAATCCATTTTGGATCGATTACATTTGCTAGCACATACTGTAATCCTTTTCACCAAAATTGTGAGGATTTGAGCCTGTTTCATATAAAGTATACATCTTGATGCTTGAATCTTTTGTTATGAGTGTGCNAATATTTTACCCACCCAACCCACCCGTGATTCGGAATTTGACTTTGCTATTATCATCCGTGTGTTTTACCCATTCTATGTTTATCCCATCATTTCTCCATCTTTCCACTCCTCCGGGAGTGAGGATACCGTTTTTGACCCAGGCATCTCCGCTTTTGCCGGTTGTCCGTCTCATTTGCTCCCCTAAGATTAATTAAATTCGGGGCGAGTCTAAGCTACACGACTCGATAATAAACAAGCGCTTCGTGGGCGGCACCCCATGCTTATCCATCTATCTTTTTATTTTCTATTTTCTATTAAGTGACGTGAGGAGGGTGACCTCTTCCATTTCTCGTTTTTGTGGTTTTTGTTGTTTATGTCCAGGATTTGCCCGAATAATGAAGACTCTCGTGCTCGTTGTTTTGTCTCACTCGAGTTTCATCATTCGTTGCTTATTAATATATCCTAATCTTATCGACTAACGTTTATCTTTTGGCATAATTAATAAACGGCCTTAGATTTTACGTAGGATTACCCTTACCTTTGAAACATTGAGGACAATGTTTACCTTTAGTCTGGGGGGGGGGGTGAATCTTCGATTTGATTTGACTTGCACTTTCATTTAGTCGTTTACTCTCGCAACCCCGTTTTTCCAAAATAAAAAATAAAATAAAATAAAATAAAAATTGAAAAAATTGAAAAATTTTGAAAAATATTGATGAAAATGTTGTGAAAAGGCACAAAAACATGTGAAAAAAATGAAATAAGTTGTGCAAAAATATAATAAGTGTTTTGACACCATGTTGACTTTCCGCTGGCGAGAGTAGGAATAAAAATTTTGACTTGACCGGGCGTGTTGAGCCCTAGCTTGTTCCCTTAACCAATGATGATCACATAAGCTTGTGCTAGTTTTGTACACAGGGAGCTATAAAACGCGAATTCTTCCTTTAGAATCTGCAAAGTTCATGTACTTAACTTTATACATGCGCAGCTTAAAAGCTTTTGCTAGTATTTTACATCAAAGGAGCACTAAAATGCGAATTCTTTTCTAGAGTTTGCAAGCTTCGTATTTGACTTTATATATGCGTGGCTGATTATCGGCTAAGTATCCGCGGATCTCATTATTTGAGATTTGTAGAAAAAGCGGAGAGCGAGAAATGATAGTGTTTATTTAGAAGTTAGATGCCATACGTGGAGTAGTGGTTCTCTTTAAAGTTCATCGAAGGTACTTGTGGCCTTTCGTTCCCATCAGCTTGTTTCACCCCATATCTTGTGTATAATAATTAAAGATGTCTCGGTTTTGACGAAATTTAGTTCTTTATCTTCTTAAGAGAATCTTTGCTTGAAAAATTGGGTACACATCAAGGATACACGCCATTGTCTCGTATTGTATTGTATTGTATTTCGATGAATTGAGTTGTATCGTATGTGGTTTCGGAGCTACCCTTTAAAGCCCGGTATTCAGTAGAGCTAAGGTGCTTTGAGACTTCGGATTGAGATCGGGCCTTGGATCCTACATTCTAACCTAAGCAGTTGGCGGTAGGTCTTGGATTGAAACCGTGAAGGTTCGGAGTTGAAAAGTTACTAAGGCAAGAAAAGAAAGAAAAAAAAATGAGAAAAAGTATCAAGAAAAAGTATGAAAAAAAAGTGAAAAAGCGAAAAAAAAATCAAAAGAAAGAATAAGGATTTATGTTGAGATTTATGGATTATGAGCTTAAGTGTTAAGACTAAAGTTGGTCGCACGTGAGGTGCATGCGAATGATCCTAGATCGGGCGCATGAGGTGCACGTGAATTGTACTCGCCAACTTATGTCTATTTTGATGTATTCCATAGTCTTTGTATGTATATATCCAGTATCCTTGATGTGGACCTCATTTTTCGAGCAAACCTTCTTAAGAGAAGATCGATAACTACTTAGCGTTCGAATTCTTGGTATCTTTATCGGACTAACTCATACTGGAACGAGAAAATATGAAGCAATTCATTTCTCAACTTAATTTAAAATAAATAGATACACTAAGATATGGGAGCAAGAGGTTTTACACAAGTAACTACGATGAGTAGTTTTGGCATCTAATTTGTAAGTAAACGGTGATCTCGTTCATAAGCTTAGTTTGGGAGCTTGTGAAAAATCAAGGACGACGAATTTTATCCGTATGGTCACTTTTCTATGAATCGTGTTTCTACTCCTAGACCCTAAACGTTATTGCAAAATAATGAAAGTCGGCATACCGTCACAAGTATAAATGAGAAAAATACAAAAATAGTAGTATAGATTAGTATAAGGAATAAAATGGAAACTCGGGGCGTTTTAGGGAATAAATGATTTTGTAATCTCTTTCGAACGTTTTGCTACTTTCCAAAGTTAGTAAAAAGGGATATGAAATTATTTATCTCAAAAGCGTGAATTAATCACATTGCGTGAGGACACGGCAATACCTTAGTCTGGGGGATTTTGGTGTATGCTTATTCATACACCTTTTATTTACCAAATTAAGACCAAAACGACCAAAAACTAACCATAAATGCCAAAGATATTGTGTTTTTGTGTTTGTGATTGTGCAGTTACAGATATTTCACAAATATACTTAAATTCAAGGAAAACCCGACAAAAACGAGCACGAGAATGGAACAGAGTCAAAAGCAGAAGCCGGGGAAGGAATTAAGCTCAAAAAGTCAAAACCAACCTTGGAGAATCATTTCTTGTCAAGATTAGTCCCTGGATAAAGTTTTGAAGATTTGGCAAAATTAGTCCTTCATCTTTCAAGAGTTGTCACATTTGGTCCTTTGAAGCATAATTGAAGAAAATGACAACAATGGCCCTTCAACTATTCGAAATCAACAAGAATAGCCCTTGAAAGAAAGTTTGGAAAATTACAGTTTTGGCCCTTGAGAAATTCAGGTTTACAATTTTGGTCCTTGGAATTATTATTCCTAAAAATCTCATATAAACCAAACCTGGTCCAAATCTACTAAACCCATTTACCCAAACCTTTATTAACCCAAAACCCCATCAGCCCACCAAAGCCCACATCCCTTTTATTTATATAACCCGGCCTATTTTCCCTCAACCCGACCCACTCATTTATTACCTTTCATATTTACCCGCCCCCCAAATTCACACCCAACCAGTTATAATACTGTTCCAAGAACCCTAAGTAACCACTCTTCCAAATTACCCACTCCCGTCATAATTACCCAATCATTTGAGCTTCTAGAACCTGACAATTGACAGCTGACAAGGGAATACACGTGGACCAATGAGTACACACACGCAGGATTCACAAAGCATGTGCACATGATCCAAGGGCCAGAAATCAACGCGTATTATCAAAGCAAGGATCAAGGGATGTGATTAAAGGATAGAAAGCACACTCCAGAGCTTCTAGCAGCTTCCCCAAAACCCTAACTCACCTCATCTTCAACTATAAATACCCCTTCATTTGGAGAGATAAGAGTGTATAATTCAGTAGTGAAACTCTGTCATTTTATTTTCTCAAATGTATTTCCATTTTTAGATAATGTAATTCAAGGTTTACTTAATGAAATCTCAGTTTTATTTTATATAATCTTAGTTATTCAGTCAAATTTTAATTCTCAAAGTTGTTTGAATTCAGTTGTTAAATCTCTTTACTGTTTCATTAGTTTATAAAAATCATTATCAGTTTAGTTTAACTTCCTTAATTAGTAGTTTTATATCTTAAATCAAAAATTAAAAAAAATCAGAAAAAAAAATAATAAAATAAAATAAAATAAAAATATAGTGTTTGTTTACCTTAAATCTGTTTCAGTTGAGTTTTTATCATTGTTTACAAAGTAGTTAATAGTTTTAAAACATTTAAAAATCATTTTCACAAATTTTCAAAAAAAGTCAAACAAAAGTTAACTGTGGTATCAATTCTAGTTCAGAGGTGATTTAGAGGTGGTTTGTGGTGTCCATTGTTGTTCAGAAGTTGGTTTAGCCTATCAAAAGATAGGCTACATTGGAGTATAACCTCACCTAGTGAGGCCTTTGGTTTAAGTGAGTTCACATTTACATTTTCCTTAAGCATTTTCCTTTTAGATCTGATTAGTTTAGTTCATTGGTTGTTATTTGTTGTTATTTGCTGTTACTGAGTATATTGGATACTATTTGATGCTTGTTTGAGTTAGTTGGACTTGCATTTTGAGATTATTAACTGTGGTGATTTCTTGATACTGTGATTTTGAGTGTAACTGTGTTATTACTGCATTCTATTGTTGTTTGATGATCAGTTAGTGGTTAGTGATTGTTTTTGGTTAAGTTGGTTGTGATTTGTGGCCTTGATCTTAGATTAATAGTGATAATCAGTTTGGTTAGGACTGTTTGGCATTAGGTAGTTTGCCATACTTGATTTGGTTTCAGTAGGTTTTGCTTGTTCAACCTGCTCATTCAGGATAATATTANCTCGTTCGTTAATTTCCAATTTCCGTTAATTTAACGTAAAAACAAAACCAAACAATCTTTCCAATAAAACATACAAGGTTTTAATATCGATCTTTGCTCGAAACTTTCCATTCACACCTCGTTGGGGTACGACCCGGGAAATCATTTTCCCGGTCTTGAAAATATCACATTGCACGAGTTTACGAGGTAATCCTTTTCACGAAGGGTTTACTTGTATTTCTCCACGTCTTGTTGTCACTCACGATAACATTGACCTCACTTTGTTGGTATTTTTGATATAACGTTTTTACACAACGAATCAGAATCCCCTGCTCATCTGAAACAGTCCACAAGCCCAACTTTGTAAGCTTGTATCTAGCTTATTAGTGTAGCTAATAGGTGTTTTTCTTGGGGGCAAAACATTCACAAGCTAGGACACTCTAGGTTTCAGCCTTTAGTTTCATAGATAGTGCTTATTTGGATAGCTTATTTGGTTCTCCTTTTCTGTCCCAACAGGCAGTATAAGCTGATTTGCTTTTGAATGAATTTGATGTAACTTGCTTGTGATCTTGATACCTTTGCTTCATTTAAGGTTCTTTGTGGGTGTTTGAGCTATTCTCGTTGTCTTGAGCTTATTAGTACACAATTGTGTTTATTTGGCTTATAATAGAGCTTATTTGAAACTGTTTGACATAGCATTGCATGTTCTGAGTTTCTTTTTGGTAAAAATTGAGTGTTACTGAGCTTATTAGTGTCCTAAAAGCATTCTGTGAAACTTTGACCACTTTTGGTCAAAGTGCTTATTAATAAGCACTTATTACAAACTGCTTTTTTACCCAATCAGCACTTAACAGCTTATTTTCCAAAATTTTCTTTTTCCAGTAGCTTTAGAATATTAATTTAGATTTTCCATAAAAATTTCAGAATTATTTGATTAATTTTGCTATTTCTTTTTCATTTTTCTTTATTTTAAGTCATTGTTAATTCAAATTAAATCATAAAAAGACAAAAAATAATTTTCATTTTTATTTTTAAAATTAGTTTTTAGTTCAGTAAGATTTTTAAAAATTAAATTTGTAGATCAAATCTTTTATTTTTTAATTAATTGAATTTTCTTTTATAAAACAAAAATACAAAAATAGTTTTTAATTCTTAAATAAAAATAAAAAGCCAAAAATAATAATTTTCTTTTTCTAAAAATTTTCTTTTATCATTTTTAGTTTTTAAAAATTTAAATTGCATCACTAGCATTAGATTTGCATTAATTTCACATTTTTAGTTGTTACGTTACGTTTATTTCACGTTTATTAATTCGTAGTTACGTTTTTAGCTTACGTGTGCTTTGATTACGTGATTTGCTTGTCTTATTACTTGATTGTGTTTAATTTGCTTATCATTAGTGTAATTCTTATTTTTATCACTTTTACCATTTTTCACTACACGTTTTACGATTCGGAAATCGATATTCCATTTAGCCTTCACACGAACACGACCCGGGTAATTTCTTATTTGTTGAGAAATTATTTGGAAAAATACTATACTAAAACGATAACACCACACCTAATAGTCGCCTCTTCCTTCTTATAATCATCATTAAGCTCTAAACATCCGCGATAATATCTCTTATTCTTTTCATGGGGGTACTGAAGTCCTTTCCTAATATCGTTCTCACTCAATATACCGTAGGGGGGAAACCTATTACATTTCACAACAGAAAAGTTTTTATACCTAGGGTGTGCACTAGGCATTTGATAAACAAAGTCCTCATTCCCATCTAAGAATGTAATTAACCCTTCCATTAGTTTTTCATCTAAGTTGGTTAACCTTTTGAAGGGCTTCCCGAATACAACTTGGGTTAAGCTACTACAAATAAACTCCCCTAGGTCTTCCATAACCATAAAGTCTGTTCGATAAGCAAAGCTCCCTACAAACACATGCAACGTCTTAGCCCTAGCAACTATATTCTCTCCTTGGTATTCTAACTCCTTAACCATGATCTTATTGTATTCAGCACGCAAGATTATGTTCATTGGCAAAGATGAGTTAAGGTAGGCGTCAAAGCTTCTAAATCCAATTTTGCAAGGGAATTGCATGTTAAATAAACTATCTTTCTCAATCTTTGTTCTAGGGTCAACACAATTTAGAGGGTTGGCTCTTTCCTCTCCTTCAGGGTCATCTACTACTTCCCCATTCCCTAGATCCTCATCGGAATCCAACGAGTAGTAAAAAGAGCCATTTTCATGGTCGGTGTCATGGTCAGATTCGTCCATATCGGAATGGTTGTCAAAGTGATGATCGGGTGGTAGGTTTGGCGGGTTCTCGTTTTCAACAATAGGGGGCAGGTTGGGTAACTGAAAATTCCTACGGCGGAAAACACGAATAACAGGGATCAAGCGACCAATATTACTCATGAAGAAGTATTACGAACAAAAACACGAAGAAAATAGATAGACTAAAGAAGATCCTTTAATTTACAAATTAACCCTTATAATTATCAATTCAACATATAAATCACATAATTAATCAAATAAGCACACAAATCCATCAAGTATCATGATTTCACACTTTTAATCCTTTAACATTAATTTAGGCCAAGAATTAGGTATTTACACCATTAGTCCTTTAAGTTTCTAATTTAACATAATTAGTCCTTTTAAATCCCATTTACCATATTAACCCCTTGACTTCCAATATTTTCACATTAAGACATGGACAGAACAATACCAATTTACATAATTTACAAAACAAGCCCCTCTAGTTTAATTTATTTCAATTTGACATATATATATATATCTATAATCATAATTTAAATTCCAAACTTTCAAAATATGCATCTATGGTCCTTATCGTTATTTTTTCCATTATCCTACGGTATTTACAAGAGTTAAAAAAATAGCACAATACTTTTAAAAATTACCAAACAGCCCCTTTACATTTAAATCATTAATTCGGTTTTGATGTAAATTCCATAATACAAACCCTATATTTTTCCCAAGTATCAAATCATCATTATAGCATCATTATATCAGTAGTTAACTCAAAAAATTGTCAAAAACCCTAACCTTAACTTTTTCGAATTTCTTTTCTTTTAATTATAGCCGGAACACCACTAATTCACAAATAATTATTCCAAGCTTCAAACAATTAAAAAAAATAATTTTTATAGGTTCCATAATCATCATAGAATACCAGAAAATAATAAATCATCACACAAAATTCATTAAGCCGATTTAGCTAATTCCATAAAATTAGGGTTTTAATTTTATATTAATTCGTATGGCCAAATTAAGATGCATGGATCATTTTTATCAATTTATACAGATCATATGAGGTATAGATAGTGATAAAAAAAATACCAAAATTGGTTTGGATCGAAAGGAACAAGCTTTGTGGATTTATCCTTTCTCGGCTACAATTAAACGTCCCAATAAATTCACCACTTCGAACCAAACCTTCCACAACACGAACCCCTATTTTTATAAGCTTCTTATGACCTCAAAGGATCCAGGAAAAATATGGAATTGCTTCAGAAAATTCGTTTGGGATGATGGTGAATTTTAGAGAGTTTTGGCTAGGGTNATAACATCAAGTTTTTGGCGCCGCTGCCGGGGAAGGTTAAAGTGAATTTTTGTTTTCGTTTTTAAATCGTGATTTGAAAAACCTTCCTTGTACGTATTTACTTATATAAAAAGTAAAAAAAAAATCACAAAAACGGAACACTTTCCTAAAGTGTTTGAAAAGTACCAAAAATAAAATAAACATCCTCGGTCTTCCGTTGAAGGAGGGCGGTTGTAAACCAAATAAGCTTGAACGCGAAAAGAGATCGTGAAATTATTCGGGTTCGGATTACTTTAATTCTACAACCGACAATTTTGTTGCACGTAGGTTTGAAGGAAACGATTTCGGGTGACGAATCGATCATAAAAATATTGTGATATAAAAACAAAAGAAAAAGAAAAAAAATATTGTGTTTTTAAGTTTTCTTTTATAAAAAACCCAAAAATATTTTCTTTTTCAAAATTGGTTTTCACTTTTATTTTACTTTACTTTTATCTTAAATCGTTTTCACGTCATAAAAACCAAAAATATTCGTCTTATCCTCTTATCTGTTTAATTCTTCTTCTCTAATCCTCTAAAACCGATAATTCTTTCTCTATCTCCTCTTATGTTTAATTCTTATGGATCCGATTTGTGTTAATTGTGGAGAACCGTTCTTTGAAGGTTTGTGTGTTTGGTGTACGTGTGAACAATGTGGTAGTGATATTCATGACGGCATTTGTTTGAATTGTAATTCTCCCGAATATGTTCAAAAATCGTTTAACAATTTTTCAGACGTTCCCGATTATTATTCGACACCATCACCACCTTTGTTCACTTATTTTAATTGTGGAAATCCATCCAACGAAGGATTACCGTGTGGACAATGTTTTTGTAATCAATGTGGATACACGAATTGTATATGTTACGTCCCGTGTGCTAAAACGTCTTATGCTTGTGATACGAGTTTCGATAATTATCCTCAAAACGATTTCAATCTACCTTCTCAAAACTCGTATGAGCAAGTACCGTATTACAATGGTGGTTCATTCCAAAGTTCATCAAATTTTGAAAATTGTGGGGGATCGTTTGATAATTCTTATTTCGAGTCTAATTCGTGTTACGATTCTCATGGTTTTTACCAACCCCCACAAAATCCCGACAAATTTCAAATTCCGGATGAAGTTATTGATGAAATGAAATCACTTGGTAAGATGTTACGAAAATGGGCGAATAATCATGATACTCATACTCCTGAACCTCGCGAGAAGTCTATTGCAGAGTTACTTGCCGAAAAGAGAGCGTCTAACCCTTATAAATCTTTTATTTACTATGATTCCGACGACGATGATGAGAAAATTACGATCGTTCTTAATCCTCACAAAGCTTCTATTGTTTCTCCCGTAGAACCCGAGGACTGTCTAACAATGGGGGATGAGCCTCTTAACACTACTCCGACAACAAAATCTGACTTATTCAATGAGTCTAGTGTTGAGAACCTTGTCCCAATCCCAAGTGAGTCCGGGGAAAATTCTAACGGTGAAGTAGTTCAAAATAATCCTCTTGATATATCTGAAGATAATCCAGACTCTTCCCATCCTTCTCTCACATCGTTTGAGGGAAGTGATTCCGTTTTGGATGAGATCGATGCTTTGCTTGCTAATAATGATTCTATTCCGATTAATATCGATGATACTTATTTTGATCAAGAGGGGGATATTCTTTTCCTTGAGNTTATTTAATTGACTTAGGACTATTTCTAGTCTTAAGAAAATATGTACATATGGTTTAGAATTTTCATTTTGTCCATTTTCATCATTTCATAAGTTTTATAAGGTTTTTGTATAATTATTTTTGATTTAACCATAATTACATAAGCTTTTATTAAAGTTTTAATTATGAGGGGTATTTTGGTCATTTTATAAAGTTTTAAATCTTAGGTATTACACTTATTTTGATCAAGAGGGGGATATTCTTTTCCTTGAGAGGTTACTGAATGAAGACTCGTCATCTTTCCCCCCTCAAATGAGTAATGAAGTTTTTGATGAATCTGATGATGATACGCTTCCGGATGAGGATGTTCCAAACGAAAACACCACTATTCATTTGAACCCTATTTTTGATACAAATGAAATTCCGATTGATGATAATCCCATTGAGAACGATGATGTTGAAAGTTATTCCGATTCTCACAATGAGTATACTACGAGTGATACAGACTATTGTGGAGATATCGATGATGTTGAGGAATCACGTTCTGATTATGAGTTTGTTAGCTTAGAGGAGATTAAGGATTTTGACCTTGATGACGATGAAATTGAAGATGATTTACTTCGTGAAAAATTATCCAATATTTATCTTCTTATTTCAAAGATCGAAGCTTTAAATAATCCGACTCCGTCTTCTGAATCTATGATTCCCTCTTCATTTCCTATCCTCGATGTGGATAGTGACTTTTTACTCGAGCTTGAGATTTTTCGATTTGAAGAAACGAGTAGTGGCAATCCCACTATTCATGATGATTTTTCTCTTCCGGATTACGAGTGCTTTCATTTTGAGATCGACTCTTTACCTATTTCCGATAATCCGTCTCGTGACCCTCTTTTAGAGGTTGTCGATCGATTTCTTGCTTCGGATGACTCGATACCACCGGGTATTGAGAATGACGAGGATGATTCATTTCTTTTTGATCTTCCATCTCCTCGTCCGCCCGCGAAACCACCGGATGTAGATTTTGAGTTTGATACGAATGATGTTATCTTTGGTATGGTGGACGAGATTTATGATCATGATGATCCGGTGCTTAAAATTTTACCCGCCAACCACCCTTGATTCAGATTTTGACTTTACTTTTTATCATCCGAGTGTTTCACCCATTTTTCATTTATCCCATCACTCTCCTTTCTTTACTCCACCGGGAGTGAGATCTTGTCTTTGACCCCGCATCTCCGTTTTGCCGGGTGTCCGTTCCATTTGCTCCCCAAGAATAAGTAAATTCGGGGCGAGTCTATAGCTAACGCTCGTTAAAACAAGCGCTTCGTGGAGGCAACCCATGCTTATCATTCTTCTTCTTTCTATTTTCTTTACTAATGTGACGTGAGGACGGGCGAACCTCTTCCATCTTGTGTTTTTCGTGGTTGTATGTCAGGAATTTCCCGAAGTTTGAAGACTCCTCGTGCTCTGGTTTATCTTTTCTCCACTCGAGTCTCATCTTCATGCTTTTGGAGTTGTGTAATATCTCTTTTCTATCGACTAACGTTATCTTTGGGCATACTTTAATATCTAGATTTTTGTTAGGAAACCAATTCGGCTGGAGGAACTGCAGAGAAAACTAACTTCTTGTACACGAATCTTGGTCTTTTGTCTCAAAGTTGTAGGCCCTTCTTAGTGTCTTGTTACCCAAGTTCTAGCATTTATGTTCCTAATTGATTGCTAGGAGTATTTGACAAGCCTAAGGGGACTTCTTACACACAATACACACACAAGTCATAACAACAATTGAAGGAGACATTTACTCTCATTACTACTCTCAATTATTTTCATCTTCAAGCTCTCAACAAGGCAAATTCGTACAGAAAGGACCAGCAGCATTTGGAGAACGAAGGAAGCAACATTTGGAGGCGAAAATCTCAAGGAACCATCACCAATACTTAGGTTATCAATACCTTGTCATTTGTTATCAATTTCCAAGCATTGTAAGACTTATAACCATGAATTCTAATGTTAAATATTCTGAGTTTGTTTACATATTTGCCATGAGTAGCTAGATACCTTTTTACGCTTGTTTGGATGATGTTTTACACTTAGTGATGTAGTGGTTGTGATAGCATGTTTTAATTCAATTTCAAGTCAATCCTAAGAACCAATTGTACCTTAAGTTTCATCGTGACATTTGTTAAGTTAAGGTTAACTAATTA
>LBNU01022401.1:2133-17792 GCA_014162995.1 Artemisia annua
TCCCAACTTGTGACAGTTGAAACACTCCACTTTCTTCTTATCAAACCCTGCAGTTTCACTTCCATTAATGTGGATTGGCTTGCCAGTCTTCTTGAAAAACTTCCTAGCTCTCATGCTAAGGAGAGCTATTTGCCATTTTATGTCCATCTCTTCTAAGTCATCATCATCAATTTGCTCTATGTCTTCATGAGTCAATATAGAGCCATTCACTTGAGTAGAGATGAATGCATAAAAGGTGGGATCACCTATACCAGCAATCTTCTTTTTAGAACCTGCAGTGGTAACAAGAGCATTACCAGTGGAAACAGTTGAGCCAGCAGTGGCAAATTCATCATCACTATCAGCTTCACTGTCATCAGTGTCAATTGAAGTTGACATCAATGCCAAGCTACTTGAGCTTGAACCTAGCTTTCCTGCCTTCTTTAACCTTTGCTCAATTAGCTTGAAATTATTATATAGGTCATTGAGCTTCATAGTTTCAATTTCAGGTTTGTTTTCGCAAACTGTAACATTAGTGTGAAACTCAGCAGGCAAACTTCTTAGAAACTTCAAGTTGAGGTCTTCCCTTTCCACCTCAATTCCAAACACAGTCAATTGAGTAACCAGTTTCTGTAGTTTGGTGAATATGCTGTCAAGAGATTCATTGCCTGAAGCAGAGAAATTTTCATAGCTTTGCTTCAACAATGTCTTTTGTGTCTTCTTATTAGCATCATTGCCACCAAACACTGAACATATCTCTTCAAAAAGTTCTTTTGCTGTTTTGAACTTTGTGAATGCTATTATTTGATCTTTTGGAAGAGTCATAAGCAATGAACTTCTGGCTTTCAGATCATTCTTTCTTTGGGTCCTTTCAAATGTTGTAGTAGGCACAGAAATTGTTATAACATCTTTGTCTCCAATCTTCTCAGTCTTTTGTTGAGGTTTGAAGGAATCACCATTTAAGATGATTTCCCACAAAGCATAGTCTGACATAACAAAGTATTGCTCTATCATGATCCTCCACATCTCAAACTCATTAAGTTTGAGTTTGGGAAGTCTTGGAACAGAAGAGTTTGACTGATTGTTTTCCATTTCCATCTTTGAGTGAGTGAGTTAAGCTTCTTCTTGGATCTTCTAAATCAAAGTATCAGAAACCTGGCTCTGATACCACTTGATGGATCTAAACACACACCTTGTGTTAGAGATACTTTGAGTAATGTTGTTAAGCACGCGGAATTTACTTAGCAACACTTAGAAGATTGTTTATGTGATGTATTGTGAGTGAGAACAGTAGTATGTAACACAAAGCTTCAATATTATTAATGATAATAATACGAGTGATCTTAGCTATCACTAGGGTTACACCTTGAAGCTCTCTAGAATAATTCGTACCTTAGACAATGACCTAGGATCTCCTTTTATAGAGCAAGGAGTCCTTTACAAGATAAGTATTAAGCTATCTAAATAGAATATACACAAGATCTATTCTATACTTATCTATACACGAATACATCAGTTATCTAATAAGCAGTGGTAACTATATATACTAGCAGTGGTAATGAGTTTCCACTGCCAGTGCATTCTTCAGCAGTGTCTTCCACAAGCCTATCAGTGGTAACTGTTAGCTTTATTCCCAACAAATACTCTACCTGTCAATCTGATGACAGTCCAGGGTCCATTGCTAACATCTCTGAACATTCTGATTCAGAACCTGAAAGTAGTCCTAGTGTAGAGTCAAAATCAGTTAAAAGTGACAAGTCTGAAGCTAAATCTGTTAAGCCTAAATGTAAATCTCCTAGGCAAGAAGAACACAAACCAAAAACACCTAAAAAGGAAAAGAATGTAAAAAGGGATAGGGTGTTAGGAGGAGGTTATGTGTTTACTCAAAAGAGATGTTTTGTTTGTCATAGTCCTAGCATTTAATTAAAAATTGTGATTTTCATGAAAAAATAATGGCTAAGGAAAATGAAATAAAGAAACAAAAAATGGCAAAACCTAGTAATGTTGAGGTAAAACCTGTATGGAATGCTGTAAATAGAATTAACTATGCAAATCAATTTGTGCCTAGACAAGTACAACTAAATGCTAGAAAAACAAATGTTAATTATGTTGGGTTAAGGGTTAATACGGGTCCTTCCATAGTTAATTCTGATAGACCAAATGTTTAAACTGGTAAAAACAGTTTTAAACCTGTTGGGCAAAGGGTTAATTCTGCTCAACCTATGGGTACAAATTGGTGTTACAGACCTAAACAACCAGTAAAACCATAGGTGAATCAAACAAATACCAGAAGTTATTTTGCTAAATCTCATTCACCTGTGAGGAGATCTATTCCACAAGTGAACCAGTTTAATCAAAGAAGAAACTTCTCAAAATCAAAATCACCTGTGAGAAGACCCATAACAAATAATGCAGCAAAGATGTCAAACTCTTTTGCTGCAAAGGGTAAAGGGGGGTCTCCTACCAAGGATTCAGACTACTGGAAGTGGAATCCATTCAAAAATGAACTAACCTATAAATCCATCTGTAGTCAAAGTGGATCTTGTTCTTACAAGACATACAAGTATGAGAATCCACAAAAAGGACTCAAGCCTACACAAGCTTGGGTCATTAAGAGAAACTGATCTCTTAATTTTTTATGTGTAGGACCATTCACTTCAGAACATAAGCTGCATAGATTTATTTGATAGTGGATGTTCAGAGCACAAGCTGGGTTCTAAAGAACCTTTGACTATGGTTGAAAAGGAAGTGTACATTAATCTTTTTCCTGCAAGGATTGAGGACTGGAGGATTAGCAGAGATGGAGGAGGAAAAGTCTGGAAACTAAAAAGGGCTGATGGCACATTAGAGTGTTACAAAAACAAGAAAGAAATGATAAAATCGTGTGACAGAGAAGATCTAGACACTCTATGGAAATTGGTTCAACTGGATGTTAAGACTGCAAGAGAAGTTGATGTCAAGGCACAAGAGCTCTTTGTGGAGCTTCAGAGAATGTATGCACCAGATCCCACAGATGTGCATTGGAACTTCCCAAGTCAAGATAAAACCATTGTGTGGCAGTTATTTCACAATACCAGTGTTCATCACCTATCTACAAAAAGAGGTGTTGAATTATTCATGCTAACTGATGTGACATATCCTTTAAGCACTGAAGTATTCATTGGAATGATTTCTTCAAAGCTTCAATGTGAAGAACAAACTGATGCAGCTGATACCTTACTTCTCAGCATTGGTGGCCAATTGCTTGGCAAAATCTGTGAGGAGCTTGACATTGAATCCCAAGCTAAGAAAAGAAAAAGGCAGTAAACTTTGAAAAAGCCTTCACTTCTTCTCAAGGTCATTGCATTGCATTGTGTTTGAATAAGTCATTAGGACATATTTGTTTTTGGATAAGTTGATTTATGTTTTGCAAACATCAAAGTTTTCTTTTGTGTTGTTTGAGTACTTTATACACATTTTCATGATTAACAAAGGTCTTTTGTTTTCTTAAATTTATTTGGTACCTAGCTACATTTAAAGGGAGGTTAAATGTATAATTTGAAACTAAAAGTTGTGTTTGCTACTAACTCGAATTATGTACATTCTAAGTTAAGTCAGGTGATTAAGTCGGTTGCATATATACATATTGTTGTTTTCTTTTGGTTTTTGTAATAATCTTTCCTGGCAAAAATATGGATTGAAGACATATGGAAGCTATTTTCAGACTTTTGGTACAAATACTTAAGGGGAAATGTTGACCATCAGTTAAGTCTGGTGGTTAAATCTGGTTGACCATAATTAAGTCTTGCAGTGTACTTTTTATGACCGTTAGTACTGGTCATCGGCCCAATGGTTTTCACTATTTAAATAGTACCGTTACAGTTTTCCTATATCCTAGGAGCATATAAAGATAATATTTTGTTTTTATTTTCAATTCTAATCTTTTATTTTCTATCCAAAAATATTGTAACAAACAAATCACCTATTTTTGGCAAGAAAATCGCATACTCTGTTTTCACCTTTGCTATTTAAACCCTACATCAAAACCTTTTCAAAAGTGCCTTTCAATATTCAAAGTGAGAAGAATATTGCAAGAATGAAGTACTGTAACAAGCACAATCAAGTATGGTTCTAGAAGAAACCGGTGGGCAGTGATGACTTCCATGAGATCGTGGATTTTATGAAGGGTTCCTACATCAGGTATGCATTAACATGTAACCCTATCATCTATGATTCCCTAGTCAAACAGTTTTGGCAGACTGCCACTGCTGAACTCTTGCTGATGGGACTCAAGAGTTAAGAGCAACCATAGATAATACTGAATACTCTGTTACTGAGGCTTCCATTCGAAGTAGCCTTCAATTAAATGATGCCTCAGGTATTACTATGTTGTCAAATAAAAGGGTTTTTAAGGGTATAAGGAAAATGGGATACCTTCCTGATGGTACCCTTACTTTTTGGAAAGGTCAATTCACTCCTAATTGGAGGTTCTTAATTCACCATTTGCTTCAATGCCTAAGTTCTAAGAGTGGTGGATGGGATCAATTTGGTAGCATTCTTGCTTCTGCATTGATTTGTCTCTCCACAAATAAAATCTATGATTTTTCAAAAATGATATTTGAAGCAATGGTAACAAATTCCAAAAGTACCGCAAAGTTTTTGATGTATCCAAGGTTTTTGCAAATGGTGTTAGATGTTGAAACAGTTAACAAGACTCAGTACAGTCATCCCATTTAAAAAGAAGCTTTTTGCAAACATGAAAAGGAGTTTTAAAGGGAAATTTAAGCCCTTGCTCCCTGCTATGCTGCCTGGTGGTACTGACAATACATGTACATCCTCATCATCTTCTGAGAATGATGACTCATCCCAACCAATTGATGACCCTGATGAAACTATTCCTGAACCTGGTTCCTCCAGCTCCCCTGGCAACTTGCCACCTACCCTACACCACCACAACTATCTCCATAAACTCACACCCAAACCTTAACTCATGAGGAGGAACAATCTTCTACAAACATGGCAACTCTCACACAACTTGTTCCTCAACTTGAAAACAAGATAGAGATGTTGGAAAATGAGTTGAAGGAGACCAAGCAAACCATGGTTGCTACTATTGACTAATTGGTCAGACGGGTACAAAAGATGGAAGATGTGATGAAAGCTTCTGGAATGGTATTCAGTGATACAGAGGATGATACATTTGAAAATTCTTCCAAACAGAGGAGGAATTTGGATGAACAAGAACTTCAGACTCCTACAAAGGAAAATCCCCCCAAAATTCAGAAGTTAGTCCTGAAGGAATGGAAGCAGCTGATATCTTAATCAACAATCTTAGCCAAAGCCAGCAAAAGAAATTGTTGAAAAAGAAAGTGCTGGCAGAAGAGGTTGAAGTGACAGAAGAGGTTAAGTCTGTTGCAAAAGATAAGCCAGCTGCAAAGGTTAAATCTGTTAGTGAAACTAGGGCTACCACTAGAAGTAAAGGAAAGCAAATCATGGTGGAAGAAGCTCATCAGCCAAAGAAAACTAAGAGACAATAAAGAGAAGAAGCTGCGAGCTTAGCTGAGATTGAAAGAATTCAAGCACTAGAGAGAGTTGAGCAAGCAAGATTGGAAGCATTACAAGCCAAAGATGCAGAATTGGCTAAAGAATTTGAAAAAGAGCTAAACACCAAAAAGGAGCACAAAACTAAAGGTGTTTAAGACTTTTCCTATGAGCCAAGTCCAAAAGAAATCCAACATATGATTGATACAGATCCAGAAGTGAAAAGAAAGGCCATTGAACTTCTTGCAGATCTAAGCTTGACAGTAGAACAAAGAAATGAACAGTTGGCTGACTTTATTGAAATTAAAAACAGACAAGCTTTAGATGCTGTGATAAACTCATTAAGAGATTCTAAAACGAAGAGGAAAAAGATGTCTAAAAGTGAAGTTTTGTATGGAATGAATAAATATCTGTGCAATCAATGTGGATGGAAGATGTCTCAATTTGTAGGCATGTCTGCTGAGAAGATAGAGTTAGCTTACTACATTGGTTATAGAAGAAACATACAATTTCTTCCAATGGACTCAGAAAAGCCTACAGTTGCTACCTCTGAGAAAATTATTGATGTTGCAGAGCCTACAAAGGATCTCCCTGTTAAAAAGGAGGGAGAAGTAAAAGAGCCAATCTTAAGATGGACCAGGAGAAATTAGGTTGGTAAGAAGGAATCAAAGAAGGCTGATGCAGAAGAACATGTGGAAGAACCTTCATCTGATTCTCAAATCATTGAAACCATGACACAAAGTTTGAGAACACCTGCCAATGTTGTAAACTGGCAGATCATCAAACAAGGAAATAACAGTGCAACATATAAAATCATCAGGGAAGATTACACTGAAAATTTTTACTTGAACTTTCCAGCTATGTTGCATGACTTGACAAGAGATGATCTTAAGGAGTTATACAGGCTTATGGTGTCAAAATATGGGGATGCTGCACCTGAGGATGACTTTGAAAAGGTTCTTTGGGGAGACTTAAAAATTATGTTTGATCCTCCAAGCAAGACTAATGATATCTGGAAGGTAACTCATCAACAAGAAGTGAGATATTGGAGATATTTCTGTAGTTGTGCAGTTCATTGTCTAACATTGAAAACTGCACACGTCTACCTGCTTGCATAGGTAGAATACCCAATCCCTCCTAGAGTATGTAAGGTTAGGTTGGAAAAGGAATTGCTAGGAGATAAGGAGGATGAGACAAAAAGTCAGCTTCTGGAGCTCATAGAAAGACAATCCAAGCAGGAAACTGCTTGGGGTGTTTGAAAGAATTTTCAAAAGTTTTGGAAATATGGACTTGAGATAGGTTTATTGGAGTTTGCCTGGTGAAAGTGCTTGGCACTAACACAACAAATGGTTATCAGTCCACCATGTCTAACCCACATAAGGACTGACTAATCCAAGAGCAAACGGCTCTAGGTAAAGATATCTCAAATCCGTTTATGGCTGACAATTTGCCAAAAATTGTATGGTATTCAACTCACCATATCTCTGTTAGTGAAGAGTTGGCTAGCCCACAAGATTATGGCTTGTGGTAAAGGCTGTGGAAAACCATAATTGGTAATCAACTCACCAAGATGATGACTGCTTTCCATCAAAGAGTTGGCTAGTCCAAAAGCAAACGGCTTTTGGTAAAGACAAATCATATCCGTTGATAGCTGGTGGTTTGCTAAAAATCACATGGTTATCAGTGTACCATGGTATTATACTGAAACATTGACTACTCCATAGGTAATGACTAACTGGTAAAGAGACATCAAATCCATTAAATGTTCAATGATTCACCTCTCTCAGATGTTAACACGTCCAGAAGTGATGAGAATAGTATGAAACTTTTTGAATTGATTTACATACAGTCAATGTTGCTGCAAAGATCAGATGGTACAATAGTTTTGCTGATAAAGGATGCTGCATAAAGTAAAGATTCAACAACAGATTGCAGATCCACAATAATTCCAAGGAAGATCATGTTCAAAATCCTCAAAGCATTTCTAAAGAAAGGAACTTGAAGATCATGGAGCATGAAGATCAAGTTAGGGGAGGATTGTTGGGAATTATTGTAACCAGACTTAAGTCTGGAATAGTTTAGTTAAGTGGGTAGATAGTTAAGTCTGCCAGTACTAAGTTAAGTCTGACAGACACTAGTTAAGTCTGTTTATATTTAGACTGTTAAGTCTGTTTTGCTTAACAAGTTAGATATCTTAGGAGATATTCTAGGAAAGGATATGCACACGGTTAGATATCTTAGGAGAAGATATGCATATATCCTTTCACACGTTTTGTAGAATTAGGGTTTCCTTATAGTATAAAAGAAATCCTACGGCATTGAGTTCTATGCCAAGTTTTATAAAGCTAATAGAAGCAAAAGATAGTAATCCTTGTGTTATTCTTACTGCTTGTGTTAATATTCCGCGTTAATATCAAGTATACATTGTTCTTAAGGGTTTCTCATATAAATACTTTGGATTTATTCAACGTGTTTATTTTCTTACAAATGCTGCTTAGATCCAGAACTTTGGACCTACATGGAAGGATAGTGGGTTCCACTAACTTAATAGTATTAGTTTTTTAAATGAGACCCACTTTTTCTTAATAAGTCTATATTCACAAGGCAAAATAACTCAAGACCTTTCAAATAAGAGGCTTATGTAGGAGTAGGCCCCACCATCCTTCCCCATCTAGTAAAAAAGAAACATGGCCTAATGCGTTCTATTTAATTTTGACATATTGCTCATTGGTACGTTTCAGATTACTTGGGATTAAAAATTGATACCGGAAAATTTAAATACTTAATGGATTGGACAACATGGTTTATGACTTAACATATTGGATTGAGACTTTGACATATTTTATTTATTGGATTGACATTGGACATTGGACGTTAGACAATTCGGACTTATTGGACTTGAAACGAATACAATATATTAGACTCAAAACGAATTTAATATATTTGATTCGCAACAAATATACAATAAGGAGGTAATGTCTAATAATCAGTGAATATTTTCATTAACTTTCTATAAAATTTTTTTGAGAAAATTTAGTAAAGTCGCAATAATTTTGGGACGTTGTATAAACGGACGCATAAAGCCGAAATTTATAAAACGTTCCAACCTAATATCTTTATTTAAATAACTTTTTATTATAAAGACCTAAATGACTTTTCTAAGCTAATTGAGATTGTCGGGAAAATACCGAAACTACCAATTGACCTATTTTATTTGCATACTTATGGGTCGTCATTTTCCAGATTTTTTTTTATTAGCTTGAGTTTGCGTCAGTGTTTTCTAGTCGTTGTGTTCTTGAATTCTCATAAGTACTTTTCTTGTCTAGGTCTCTTACCACCACACGAAACGTTGATACTTAACTTTTTATAAGTAATAACAAGAGTAATCCACGAAAACTAAGACACTTTGTCTTTTATAGACTTGATTATTGTGCGAGTCGTATTTTGAGATAGTCTTATACGTATTATGTTGCGCCGTTTCCGTACCGTTGTACCCGTCTTCGGAATACCGTTATGATTAGCTAGATGCCAGTTGTGTCAGTAGTGAATAATTGTGTTGCAGTGGCCTCTACTTTTACTGGTTTTTATAACTGTTTTGGAGGAGAGTACATGCTTGTTTTTATTTAACTTAATTGTTGTTTATTTGGAAATGTGAAATGTTTATTTAAGATTTGATTTTTTTGTCATGAGTATTTTTGTTTGGTTATTTTATGGTTTTGTTAATGTTTGCTATGTTAGCTAGCTAAGGTTAGAATATGAGAGCTGCAATATGTAGGGTTAATATATCATAGCTGCAAACCGTGTAGGGTATAATAACAATGCAACAAGTATAGGATAGTACTATAGTGTGCACCTATAGGAATTAATACCGGATATTGATATAAAGTTGAGTTGTTGGTTGATGCCTTAGTCTAGTATACCAAACTTATGCGTTTTGGTCAAATGTTATGTTGTGTTATGTATTGTTTTTGTGTCTAAACATGTGAACTCACCAGCGTTAGCTGACATTTTAGCATGTATTCTCAGGTTTAAAGCAATAGCTTACTTTGGAGGCGCTTGGCAAGGGGCATGGTTATAAGCGACTCTGATAAACATTTGAGACCGCTTTATTTATTTTATGGGCCTATTTCCGCACTATTTTTGGATAATGTAAATTTAATGCTTATAAATTTTATTTTAAATGAAAGAGGTGAAAACCGTTCTTTGTACTTGTGTTGTGATGCCAATTTAGTAGCACCCCATTAACATGTGTGCTTCCGCTGGACCCGATTTTAGGGGTGTTACACTGACATTGGTAAAGTAGTTGCAGTTGTAATCATAATGTATAAAACATTTCTTAAATGCTCAACTCTCCCAATGCTACTTCATGAAGAGTGGAGAATTAGCCTTCCAAAAAAATAGCCACATCTCAACGCTTTTCTGCTAAACGACCACTAAAAATCAAAATGCTCATTGCTCACCACCCAAAAAGCTACATACCGCTTTACGCCAAACATACCCTTTGAGTGTCAAGTGACAACCAAAGATAGGGCCTCGTCCAAGGGTATCAAAAAGTTAAGAGTAAATTGCATAAATCATCCCTAAACTTTGACTAAATTGAATGTTTTGTCTCAACTATTTCGAAACTCCAGATACCGTCTGTGTGAGAAACTTGCGCATATTTTTTCCCTGCCTCAAAGTTAAATGACTAAGATACCCTCAAACTTTCTTCCCTTTTAATTTTCATTTAGATTACCTTTGGAGTAAATTGCAAAAACCATCCCTGCGCCCCCTTTCTTCTTTTTTACTTTATTTAAAGTTTTTCGATTTTTTATAAAAACATATTCATTTTTATATATGGTTTTATACATTTTTATATGTTTATATACATTTTTATACTTTTTAACACGTTTTGTATATACATTTTATTACATTTTTATATACAGTTTGAAAAAATTGTATATAAACGTTTAAAAAAACGTACATAAAAACTTATATAAAAACTTATAAAAACGTATAAAAAGGTATAAAAACGTACTTAAACACGTATATAAAAACATATTAAAACGTATAAAAATGTATATAAAAATATACATAAAAGATATAAGAACGAACGTATATAAAAATGTTTAAAACGTATAAAACGTTTATAAAAATGTATAAAGAACGTATATAAAAACGTATATAAAACTTATATGTTTGTATAAGAACATATATAAATAATGGAAAGACTTAGATAAAAGAAAAAGAAAGAAAAAGGGCACCACGGATGGTTTTTGCAATTTACTCCAAAAATTATTTAAATAAAAATTCAAAAGGAAGAAAAACATAATGTATTTTAATTATTTAATTTTAATATGACCCAAAAGATTCCCACAAGGACAGTATCTGCTGTTTCGAAATGGTTGGAACGAAATGCAATTTAGTCAAAGTTTAGAGACGATTTATGCAATTAACTCAAAAGAAAATACGAGTATGCGCATATAAAACTTATATGTTTTTATAAGAACATATATAAAGAATGGAAAAACTTAAATAAATGAAAAGGAGAAAAGAAAGAGAGCACCGTGGACGGTTTTTGCTATTTTCTCAAAAAATAATCTAAATGAAAATTAAAAGGGAAGAAAGACAGAAGGTATTTTAATCATTTAACTTTAACATGCCTCCAAATTTCCCACGGGGACGGTATCTGCTGTTTCGAAATGATTGGAACGAAATGCAATTTAGTTGTTGAGGGATGCTTTATGCAGTTAACCCAAAAGAAAATACAAGAACAAGAAGACTTGAACCCTCGACCTCTTACATCCAGACTGTATACCATAACCACTAGACCACACCAGGGCCAATCTGGTGCTAACGTATTGATTTAAATATCTTTTATTTGATATGTGGGCTGGGCCGAATTTTGTTAATATGAAGCTTCTCTAAATTATCTTCGAGCTTCATTATCGCTAAAGGTGCTAGACTATCTATACGGTGAGCACATGACAAGCCACTTTTCTCATAATACTTACTTTCTGTCTTTACCAACATGTAAGTCTTTTGCCTCAATACTCTATGGAAATTCACCGACAATATAAAATAACAAATTCACATAATATATGCAATAAAATTTATATTTTGGCTATTTATTTAGCTGTAAATGACGATATTTTAGCACTAAAAACATGAATAATTATGCATTCATCATGGTGATCAAACTATGTGATTTTTAGATGATACCAGTTCAATGATCACTTGGTATTGGTTGATACCTCCTACTCTTCTACTTTTGTGGTATTAATTTAGAACTTGTTCTAAGCTAGCTGATTAGCATATGTTTCTGTATAGTTATATATTATGTGGTCTGCAATTACTTCTCTTCTTTTATTGCGTATTGAGTTGTAATATACCATTTAAATTGGTTCCAGAGTCTAGGTCTTTTTGTTTGTTATAAACAAATGGTTCTTGAACGGAAAAACACTAGAAATGTCGACACTGTCAGAACCAACAACGGTACCAGACATGTCATCGGTTCCCGAAATGGTAACTTCATTTTCTGCCTGATAAAAAATGGTACCGCCAAAACAACGCCGGTTCCCTACGATACAAGCTAGTTAAAAAGCACATCTATATGTGGAAGTTTTATTAAAAATTCATTTTGGATCACTTGTATTCTATATGTAGAAATGTCACTTTAATGATCTTGATTTCTTCGATCGTTTAGTAAAATAGTTTAATTTGACAGTAAAATATTTTAAAGAAAAGTACCTAGTATTGTCGACATTAGTCATTTGCCTTGATGATTCCCACTGAGTATTACAACAAAAGCATCAAAACACATCTTTCTTTCTCTTTTCTTTATTTGCTTTTGTAATGGTTTAAGATACGTTGCTCTCCAATGTGTTTTTTCTTTTTATTTGCATGTAAAAACAAGTTAGGGCGCACTTTTTTCACATTACTACTATATAACATTTATGGGGCGCACCCTCAAACACTGTAGCAACACACACATAAAACACTATAGCAAAAACACTGTAGCACTACAGTACTATTACTACTATATAACATTTATGGGGCGCACCCTCAAACACTGTAGCAACACACACATAAAACACTATAGCAAAAACACTGTAGCACTACAGTACTAACGATCGTTAGTTACTGTAGCGCTACAGTACTAACGGTCGTTAACCTTTTTTTTTTTTTTTTAAATCCGTACAAAATTTGTCCTTCATCTCAGAAGTTCGTTGCAAAATTAGTCCTCTAATAATTTACATGATTGGTCCTTCATGTTATACATTCATTGCAAGGTCAGTCCTTGGTCAATAACTTGACATTAGGTAGCTAACGACCGTTATCTTTAACAATTTTAAAAAAAAAACCATACGAACTTGGTCCTTCATCTCAGAAACCCGCAGCAACGCGCGGTTTCTTTTCTAGTTATATTCCTATAATTAACATTTAACAAAATGTTAGTTA
Source organism: Artemisia annua (assembly GCA_014162995.1). Classification (NCBI taxonomy): domain Eukaryota; kingdom Viridiplantae; phylum Streptophyta; class Magnoliopsida; order Asterales; family Asteraceae; genus Artemisia; species Artemisia annua. The sequence continues at coordinate 15,073 of LBNU01022401.1, forward strand.
CTGTTCATCTACAGAAACTACACTTATTTGCGCTAATGTTATGTGGCTTTATAGAAGTAGTTGGAGTAAGAAAGTTAAACAAATCAATGTAGTATAGCCCAGAAGTAATTGTCATCAAGGTTTAATTATCGAAGAGTCGATGTTACGTAAAGAATCGATGTTTAATTCGAATCTGTTTAACCCCACCTTCATTTCTTTTTCTTTTAACAACCACACACATGTAACACATGTTTGTTTTGTTTTTTGTTTTACTTTTTAATTTTTAAACAGCTATGTTTTATTGGTGCAGTTAATTAACAGTTATGTGAATGATTTAAATTTTACAAGTAATTACTAAAAACTTAAAAACTACATAACTAATATTGGGTCACATATATGATTTCAAGAATTTGGCCCTTAGATGACCCAATATTAGTTATGTATTTTTTTAAATGTGTGTCACCCAATATCCGAAAACTTTGCGGAAAAGTGGGCCTTTTCATTCTGAAAAAAAAAAAAAAAAAAAAAAAAAATTTGCTAAGATTGGTCTATTAAATCCTTAGATAATTTTGATTTTACAATGATCTCAACACAGTTTAGAACTTTGGCACTTGGATTATGAATTTACTCATCTTATGTTTAATTTAGACACCCCTGCTACTCGCGGACTTATAATCCTCGTGTATAACATTCACAACTATGGTTACCGTCGATGAACAGTAATTACTTAGTTGGTAAATGTCAAAAAGCCCGCGTTAAATATATCAAATGTCAAAAATAGTCTTTTAAATCTTTTATATAATAAAAGAATTACATCATTTCGGCGTTTTTATGACAGAACAATCTTAGTCGAAAAAAAATTGGACCAATAGGAATGCTCGATTTTGACAGATAGGCGAAATCGAGCAATATGATTGGCCAATAAGAAGTCAAAATTGAATTGATTTTGGTCAAACTTTAATAAATTTGGTGAAGAATTGATTGAGGAAAAAAACACATAAAAATATAGGTGTCAAATTTATGAAAATAAAAACTTAAAAAAAGATGAGGTAATTAATAAAATATTAGTGGTTGAATTTTAAATATATTATATGGAGTTAAGCGTAAAATTATAAATCTCCAAATTTTTTTGATAAATTTAGATAATAAACAAATAACCCTTAACTTTATACCCCCTACACTTTATAATATGAACTTTGTTTACAATTACATGAGTATTAGTATTGGTTTGAGAATTCCATCCATTAAACTTACAAAATTTTATAAATGTACGAATTAGTTTTAATATACCTTAAATGCTTTTAAAATAAATATTAGTTTTAAACTTTCATCTATTAAAATATTTTTCTACTATGTACGTTAAATATAAATAAGAACTCATGTTATCCTATTTAAAAGTTTAATCTATAGGTACACGGGTTTGAATATTAAATACAGTTAAATTACTATTAATGGTAATATAAATATCAATGGTAAGTACGAGTTACAGTGATATGAAAATAAATATACGTGATTGTACTTATAACGACTCATGTAATTAGTATTTAAAATAAAGTTAAATCTTTCATCCAATAAAATTTTTACAAAATATTAATTGATATTAATACATAATAAAAAACTCATGCATACTTATTGGTTGTACTTATATCATAATTTTCACGGTAATTCTTATATATCCATATAGTAAACAAAAATTTTAAAATAAATTTAATTTATGTGTAAACCAATGCGATCAAAGAACCTTTTGCCGAATAAAATTACAAGGAGACACGCTTAAGAATCCAATACAAGGTCGATGTCACGGTTATATTTACAATTTCTGCTAACTATTTTTCTTACTTTCGCACAGTTGATGCTCTAACTTTTTAAAATATACATAAAATTTTCTGTTTTTAAACGATAATACTATATAATTAATTTTTTTTGAAAAAATCTCGTGCGTGCACGGGTATTATAACTAGTTTACAAGAATATAAGATTAGCACTTAAATTATATTAACCTTTATATTTTAACTATTTTTCACATCACCCTTTCAAGTTTACAAAAATATAAAATTGTCTCTTATACTCGTAAAGCTTTAAATACTCGTAAATCAATTCCCATAGAGCCATGGAGATGGCCAATCTAAAGAACTGTATACACTTTTATACAACTAATAGCCATAGACGAAACTTTACAAGCTTAATTGAAGGGACCAGATTATAAAGTATTTGTTTTAGGAGAGCTAGTTTAAATTTGTATTTAAAATTTGTACTAATAATGCCTACCCCTATAACGTGTAAAGGTTAAACATATGCTTGTTAGATAAAAAAATTGAGGGGAAGGACTCATCGTTCATTGTCCTCATGAAGGCTTACCAAAGACAAAAGTGGTAACTTCCTAAATACTCGTGGGTACAAGGAATATTTTCTTCTAGTTTCATGCTTTAATATGTTTGAAGCATGCTGCATCGTCTTAGAAAAATGCTGATATTTATGATATTAAAATTTTGCGTTTTAGATCTTATTAAACTTTTCTTTTAATAATCGTTACTGAAATTTACATGTTTGTTATGTCCTTATTTTAAGATTTGTAGACACTATAGAGAAGAAGTTTATTAATACAAAAGATTAAACTTTACATTTTAAACTTTTAGGGTAAAATTCTTTGTTGTATTATATCATAGCATGTCAATCTTTACGTTTATATACAAGAGTATGATAACTTGATAAGACATAGGTTATGATGACGTATAGTCTAC
>LBNU01022405.1:13422-88911 GCA_014162995.1 Artemisia annua
AACACTATCTTTTACCGGTTAATTGGTGTATGTATTACTTGTGTGGATGACGAGTGTATTCCTTAACAATTCATGGGGTGACATACATATCTCCCCAATTCTATGAGCTCTTATCTCCTCCTACAACCACGCGTACACATAATCATATGGATTGTAAACAGTGGCTCATGCGTTAAATACTACCTTAATAACCTAGTATGCCTTAGTTACATGTTTTTTAAGACGTTCAAGCATGTTACCATATAGGAGTATTGCCAGTTTTCTTAAGCCTAACATTGATGAAACATTCATCCCAACAAAGTAATAACACACCAATCAACCAATAATTAATAGTTTGGTTTCATTAGATCTAAGCAAACACAAGAAAATTCTAGCCTAGCATGTTAATTGAAAGACAAGCATAAGATATAATTAACCAACACATAGACATATTGATTAATTTAAGTGAGGACTTATCTTTAATTGAACATGAAGGTTTCAAGGGTGAAAAACCCTTGAAATTACAGCTAAAATCGTCTTTAGGGTTTATCCCAAACTTGTACAAAAAATTCCACCACTGATGAATGAAAAATAGGAAAATATATATAGATTTTACATTCTGATGGCGTCAGGTTATAGGTTCTGACGGCGTCAGCTCGCCGTCATTAAGGTTCTCGGATAACCTAGATTTACTTATGACGCCATCACCCTTTAATTTGCTCTGGGCCGTCACTCTTTAAGTTAACACCTGACGGCCTACTTTCTTTAACACCTGACGCCGTCAGGTGAAAACATCTTGTTTTCTTCATAGGACGTCTAGTGTAATCTGATTTCACTCCTTTGTCAACGTTGGCTGACGGCGTCACCTTGTGACTCTGACGCCGTCAGGTAGGAAATCCAGCTACTTTTGAGACTTTGTCGTTTTCTTCACTTTTATGCTCAAAAAACGTCCAAATATGCATGTTTTCCAGAATTCTTCTCAAAAGTACCTAAAATGACAAAATGAACGATTTAGGGCAATATTTGATCACATTTACTCGAATTAGGGCTTAAATGACCCCTTAAAACGGGTACACTTTTCGTCTCATCAAGGAATGTCGACTATAAAAAATTGCGCACAGGAAGACATCAGCCGACGCGCTGGTCTGGCGCGCGAGCCCAGCATGCTGGACGTTATCTTTATTTGCTTATGATTTTGAGCTATAGCTAACGATTTTAAACGTCTCATAATATATATACTCATCATCATTAAAATATAAGAGATATATGTACAATATTTGCGCAACTAATAAATCCGATAACTAAAAGAAAATCAGAAAGAAAGAGAATAAATGTAATTACAAAAATACCGGTTAAAATAGAAGTAGTAGAAGAGAAGAACAGGTGTTAGGAGCTAGTTGCCTCTTCTATAGTCTACACCTTTTAGGTGACATCCATTCGACATTTCATTTGAACGCTTACTATAGACGTATCAATAAAAATACCTTTTTCACAAATAACAAAAAGTAATGTATAAATGGAAAATATGATTTGTTTTGAGGATAAACTCAACAGATGATTTACTCAGTTTAGAATATTATATAACGCATAAACACATAATTATATTTTTTAGAATGTTTGATATATTAGTATATATGATTAAATGTTTAAATAGACGATTACGTTTTAATTGGCATTTTTGTTTTTTCTGGGGCAGCCCTTTTGCCATATAAAAAAGAAATGATGTACTAAAAAAGAGTGACAAAAACTATAAATTATGGCAAAATTCGCAATAAAAACAATATTGTTAACGATAGAAACGAATTTCGAAGAATAAGTGAATAAGAATATAATCCAGTACTTAGAGAATCAAACATAAAACATTTTTCAAAAATCAATATCCCTTTAATTTTATTATACTGGTAATAACCATCTGTCTAAAGGAATAAAGTTATGCCAAAACTATTACGAGTATTACGTTTTTATAAGAAAAGAAAAGTAACCATTATACTCGTATTACTAAATTATTGTAACGTAATATTTGTACTAAACATATAAAAATAAATGTTATCTTGTACAATATTCTCTAAAAAAAAAGGAGATATTACATGCACGTAATACAATAACCTTACTTTGGTTATCTTGTTTCTTTTTTGTGAACAGATTGAAAAATTAATTAGGTACACGAATAATCCCGAAATTATTAAAGAAAGAAAAAGACAAGAAATACATATAATCCCGCTTTTATTGGGTAGGCGTTTCTTTCAACAAAATAAAAAGAGAGCATTATGTATGAACATAGTACAAACACCATCCCTACACTTTTGAAACATAGAGCAAAAACCACCCTCTTATTACAATATTCTTGACATAAGCTTCTTAAAATATTGCATGATTTACAAATTAGTGAACGAAGGTCTTTCAAAATAGGGAATGATCATATATGATAATTGATACATTCGATGTTAGTTGTTTGTGTAACTATATTCAGATAAAAGAATACACATACTGTCTAGACCTAACATCGTATTTGGTTCGTCACCCTTTCATTTGGCTATGCCGTTTTCTTTGTTACTATGTTAGAACAATTGCACAAACTAGATAGTGAGTATAAGCCTCGTTACAATAGTTAACATATGTTTTTCATTTATAATGTTGGCCACTCACATTTCAATATATCATCCTACCTAGTTCCTCACTAAACTTAGTAAAAAGTTGCAGTATATTTTCATCAATTTTATAAATCATACATTAATAGGCGTTAAACATTCAATAAAACTGTTTAGCTTAATCTGATGACCTTTTCTCAATACCTAATCTTGTGGTAATTGATACAAAACTTTAGGGAAAATAGATATCATTTTATACGATACTTTAAGAGGTGAAAATCTAAATCAGGTTCGGATTAACGAAACAAAAACTTTAACTTGAACAAAACGTATTTAAATAATTAAGTCACACTTGTTAACCCACCACCCCAAAATGGGCCGAATAAAAAAACAACTCAAAATCATCTTAGATCCAACTCTAACCTGCAAATATATATTTATGTGTTGTATCGTGTCATGTCATGAATCACCGACTACCCTAACCACCAGGGTCGTCCCTGAGTTTTTAAAAATTTTGAGAGCCCTGGATGAAATTACATAATGAGGAATTTCAAAAATGAATGTTATATATAAAGTGTCACCGTAAAGCAATTAGTTATCTAAAACGTTAAACATATTACTCATTTAAGTTGTTTCCTCATATAAATACTATTTTTTCTTCGTGAAAAATATGTGTAGACATGCATATATTGTTAACGAGACAAATTTTGAGGCCTCTAAGATTTTAAGGGCATGAGCGGTCCCTCACTTTGCACACCCTCAAAGACGACCCCTGCTAACAAGAATGACAATGAGTAAACAAAAAGAAAAGGGTCACAAATGTTAACATCAAAAGTAAAGTCCCTAAAGTAGTCATATAACCAAACAAATCGCCTTAAATGTAAATTTGACTCCATTGTAATAATTTATTTCAGTTGAAGAAGAGGGAGAGAGAGAGAGAGAAGAAAAATAAAAAGCATAGGAAATGGCGAAGAGGCAAACAAATAAAAAGCACAAGTAGAAGAAGAAGAACACCAAGAAGAAACAAGTCAAATAAATAAGCTCTTATTCATCATCATCATCTTCACAAAAATCATTCCTAGATCTGAAACCAATATCCCGGTAAGTTTTCCACTTTTTTTTCCGGCCAAAAAACTGCTTTTTTTATAAACTTCACTAAACTCACCGATCTTTGGTTTTTTGAGTACCCTTTTGGAAGCTGTTTCCATTTATGTATGTCCGTACACACACTTAAATATAAAAATATTTTTTTTTTTTTTTGTTTTCTGAACATTTTTTCAGTTCTTGAAACATTTTTTTTGGTGTGTTTTATTATTAAGGATATGTTTTTTGGTTTGATTGGTTGAGGAATGTTATTTTTGTGTTTTTTTTTATTTGGCTGAAAAATGGCATTGATGAAAGCATGTTTGTTGTTGGTTATGGAGTGTAAAAGGTACAAGCTGGTAAGCATGTGGTACAACATCTTGATGCATGGTTTTTAGGGGTTTTGGTTAAAAAATTTGTATTTCAAGAAATGGGTATTTGGGGCTTTTGTATTGATTTTGTCTTTGTGTCAAATTTCTTGAATTCTAATAGTCATATGCATCATTTTCTTCACCAAGAATATATTGTTTTTGATTCAGTAAAGCCAATAGAGTGAAGTTTGCTACTTTAGTAATTTTTTTATGAGCAAATTTTTGTTACTTTTTTTCAATACCCTTGTTGTACTTGTATGCCAACCTTTATTGACCAAAATTTAGGGGTTTAAATAGACACATTTCTCATTTATTTTAATGAAAATTTAAGAAAATAAGACCCATATCATTGAAATTCTCTACATAAAAAAATTTGTTTCTATAGGAAATCTTTGATATATAGCTATAGATTGAGCTTTTTCATAATGTTGACTTTTGACTTTGTGTCAACTTTCTTCAACACTCCTTGTTTTATGCCCATGCTTTCTTGATTAACAATAATAACAAAAAGCCATGGATTCAAAATACTATTACATTTTGATTTGTTTTTATACAAATTTAAGAAAATAAGAGCAACCTAAATACAATATGCCACATATTTTTATTTTGTTTCTATGGAAAATTTGACAGTTTGTTTGGTGATCAATCATACTATTCTAAAAACCAATAAATATTTGTCTATATTATCTTTCAAGTGCATACTATCATCTACCAGTGGCCCCCAACTTATTTTTTCTATTTAGGTACTAGGGGTTTTAGTCTTTGCATATTGTCTACATCTTCAATTATTCATATTATATATTTGTTATCACTCAGCTACTTTTACATTTGACCTTTTCCTCAATTAGTTTAGTATAACTCTTTAATGAGTTATATCTATCAGTAACTGTTTTTTATAATATGCATAAATGTCTAAATGAGTAAATGTACTATTCAAGTCAATAATGTTGGTATATAGTTGTAAGATTTTTACTTTTGGTAAGTTTGATTGTTTTGATGATTAAGGAAGTTTGTCGATGTGTGTTTTGATGTCTTTTAATATGACTTGAAGTGTGGAGTTAGTTTTGTTTTGGTATTCGTTTCGGAAGTGATTATTGGATTTTTGCATTTTAAGTAACAAAACTTTTCTGGTCTATGGGTGTAGTGAAACACTAAAAAAATGGATTATTTGATTGTCAGAGATTCAAATGCTACATCCTGCAACACGTTTTCTTAGCGTTTATTAATGGTTATGATTATTCAATTCACATAATCACTTTTAAGAAAGCAACTTGGTATAAACAATATTATCTATTTGATCCTTAATGTTTACATCAAATCACAGTTATATTAGTTTGAACTCACTTGTAAACACCCCATCAGATAACGTAGATCTTGTTTTTGGTTTTTCATATGGAGTTCTATTTCTGAATGCTGTTTGTTTTTGTTTTGCAGATCCAAAGCATGGGCTAGTTATTGTATACACCGTTAATCGTTAAATTATTTTTAAATAGTAAGTTGGCCATTAACACAAACATGAGCCAGTTGAGTGTTGAAACCGGAGATACTTCTGCTACTTTGCTTGAACATGCTGCTAATAACGACATTGAAGGGTTTACACTATTAATTGAATCCAAACCTTCTTTGATCGATGAAGTTGGATTATGGTATGGCCGCCAAAAGGGGTCGAAACAAATGGTTCTTGAGCACAGAACTCCATTAATGGTTGCAGCCATGTATGGAAGCATTGATGTTTTGAAGCTAATTCTTTCAAAATCAAAAGATAACATTAATCGATTATGCGGTGTTGATAAAACCACTGCACTTCATTGTGCTGCTTCTAGTGGATCTTTAGATGTTGTCGAGGTTGTTAAAATGCTGTTAGATGCTGGTGCTGATCCAAATTTGATTGATGTTAATGGGGATCGCCCCGTGGATGTAGTTGTGGTTTCACCAAAGTTCCCTGATATGAAAAAGACCCTCAAAGAGCTTCTTGGAGCTAATGTTGAAGTACCCGTTTTAAATCCAGATCTTGGAGCCGATGGTGAAATACCCACTTTAAATTCAGATCATGGAGCTGATGGTGAAATGCCCCCTTTAAATTCAGATGCTGATGGTGAAATACCCGTTATGGATCCGGATCTGAACCCGCCATCTCCTGAAAATGGCTCTCCTGAAAACGGATCCCCGGGTTCTCCAAGAAACCTGACTTTTAATGATACCAAGAGAGAGTACCCTGTTGACCCGTCGTTACCTGACATCAAGAATAGTATCTACTCAACTGACGAGTTCAGGATGTACTCCTTTAAGGTTCGACCATGTTCTCGTGCTTACTCTCATGATTGGACTGAATGCCCTTTTGTTCATCCGGGAGAGAACGCCCGTAGACGTGATCCTAGAAAGTACCATTACAGCTGTGTCCCGTGTCCTGACTTCAGAAAAGGAACATGTAGAAGAGGTGACATGTGTGAATATGCTCACGGGGTTTTTGAGTGTTGGCTACATCCTGCTCAATACAGGACTCGTCTTTGTAAAGACGGGACCAGCTGCAATAGACGTGTGTGTTTCTTTGCTCACACACAAGAAGAGCTTCGCCCATTATTTGTGTCTACTGGGTCGGCTGTTCCTTCACCTCGGTCAACTGCGTCTGGTCCAACTGCGTTGGACTTTGCAGCAGCCATGAGCATGATGCCGGGCGCTGGGCCCGGGGGGATTTCATCTTTTACACCACCCATGTCCCCATCTGGTAATGGTATGTCGAGTATGAATTGGGCTCAACCAAATGTCCCATCATTACATTTACCAGGAAGCAGTCTTCAATCGAGTCGTTTAAGATCGTCTCTTAATGCTCGAGACATGCCATCTGATCAAGAGTTAAATCTTCAGCTCTTAAACGAGCTGTCAAGGCAACAAAGATCAATATTAACCCCAACAAAACTTGACGACATTTTTGCAGCTGAGAGCTCGTCTCCTCGGTTTTCTGACCAGTCTGTTTTTTCACCAAGACACAATGCTTCCGTATTTAATCAGTTTCAGCAACAGCAGAGTATGTTGTCACCAATCAACACAAACTTTTCACCAAAAAGCGGGCCTTTTTCTGTTCAGTCTCCAGGAAGGATGTCACCTAGAAGTGTCGACCCTATTTCTCCAATGAGCTCTCGGGTTTCTATGTTGGCACGTGAAAACCAACAACAGTTCAGGAGTTTAAGCTCACGTGAACTTGGATCAAGGTCTGGGTCCATTATGGGTGGTTCAGGTGAGGGTCTTGACCCTTGGTCTCAATGGGGTCCTGGTAATGAGAAAGCTGATTGGGGAGTTAATCCTGATGAATTTGGTAAGCTTAGGAGGTCATCGTCTTTTGAGATGAATGGTGGGAATAATGGGGAAGAGCCTGATCTGTCGTGGGTTCAATCACTTGTGAAAGAAACACCACACGAGATGAAGGAAAAGGTGGGAGCTTATGGCGGTGGGTCATCTTCTGTTGGTGACGTTGGTGGTGAAGGTCCAAACACGCAGATTGAACAAGTTGACCAGTCTGCATTGAGCGCGTGGATTGAGCAAATGCAGCTTGATCAGCTTGTCGCTCAGTAAAATTGAATTCTTGGAAGGAGGTAAATAACAAAGATCCAATTTTCGGTTTTCCGTTTTGATTTTTGGGCATGGTAAGTTGGCAACAAAGGAGGAAGATGCAAGTTTCTTCTCCCCAAGAAACTTGATTATTTTTAATTTAATTAATATTATTATTATAAAAGAAGCAGAAAGTAGAAACTTTAGAAGAAGAAAAATCACCAATATTGATTTATATTAATTAACAGTAAAACTCCCCCCTTTATCCTTTTTCTTGAGAGATGCATTTGCGAGGTCATGTAATCATGTCTAATAAGTGCAGATCTCAAGTGTTTTGGTCTTTTTAGAGATTAGAAGGTGGAGGTGAGGATCATGATAACTGATGTAGCAATGATTTCAATTAATATTATCCTTTTGAATTTTCATAAAACATTTTATTTTTCCTGTATTGGATTTTGGATCTAGTGATGTTTATATTATTCATGTCAAATATTTTCTCTCTTTGGTGTTTGGATTTGGAGGAGTGTTTAGTCTGATTTTGCGCGTATACGTGTCAATGATTCTTATCGTAGGACCAATTTTTGGCTATAATTCCAAGTGTTATTTGTATGATCTTCTTGCGTTTCTTCATGTTGGCCCTAGCAAGATTTCAAGGCCGAAAGTACTTTTGTACCGTGCATTGTTTAGCTTGATTGGTATTCGGTTTGTTCACAAATAGTCGAGGGTCAAAACTATTTGGTTTTTTTACCCTTGTGCATAGCTATATTGGGCGTAATCGTACTATCTTCAATGCAATAGATCTTATCAGAACTTCATATTTAATCTGTGTTCGGGCCTAGTACAAAGCTAGGAATAGTGTGTTTGAATATGCAATAACTCATCTGGCAGTGCAAGTGAAGTTGAAATCCACTAGTATAAGATATGTTATCATCAATCTTTAATCATATGATTTTCTATAGTTGATACCTTAGATGTAATAGGTTCAAATATGTTCTACTTAAGGTTTTTTTAGATCATGGACTTTAGATTTCAAGCTGATCCAAGATTTTCTTATGTTACAATTGTGGCCATAATTATTTTGATGTATTTAATATGGAAATAGGATTATGGTGTAATTAGTGGGTTCTTAACTCAAGACAAAAGAACATGTGATGTGGGATTTTCAAATCTGTTAAAAGTCAGATTGGGATGGTGTTGTGGGATTATGTGATGGGAAAACTGCCATTTGTTCTGATTCTATTCTATGACACAAAGTTCTCATCTTTATAATTTTTAATTTATATCTTTGTAATAAAAATATGTGGAGATAGGATGGGATGCTTAGTTGAAGAAAACTTTTTTATTGCCTAGGAATAATGAATCTTGGTACTTTGCAAGAGATAGAGATGAGATGTGGCTTTGGCCAAATGCCCTTAAAATGGTCTATTATATTCTCATATAGTTGGATTCGGATGATTGATTCTTGAAAAAGATATAATATTGTGCAAGTTTTTTTGCTTTAGTCAAAACATGTTCTTATTTATTTGATTTGAAATGCCGGGGTAAAAATGTTAACCCAAACACCCTTAGTAACTTCAGGTCTTTGGACTTTGTTTTGTCTCAAGTATGGTGAGTCACATAGGTAATACTTGAATACTTAATAATGTCAAAAGTTGTCGATATGTGTTTACTTTGATCACCTTTGCTATGTAAATATTCCGTACTAGTTTATCAATCATAACAAATACATCGCCTAAAGTTGCCAAAAAGCAGTGGCAAACACATGACATGTTTTAATTCGCTACCTCAATTTTAATAGTGTAATACCTAAGACAAAAAGAAAATACAAATCTCTGCTTTGAAAACGACTTTTGACCTAGAATTTGTTGTCGTCCTTGATTCTGGTCATGGTTCGATGGGAGTCGCATCTTCGTTTCATGGTGATTTTGTCAGGCCTCTCAACACGACTGGGCTATATCGTCTAATCTCTAAAAGGTTTTATATGCAATTTGGTAGTATATGGCTGTGGAATCGAAGAGTTTGTGTTTTAATTATACTATGGTGTGTGAGAAGCTATTCAACTAAATGATTGTAGGTTAAGTCCTGTTTAGGACATGTGAGATAACTTTGTGATGTATATATTGTGAGATAGTTAATTACCATTGAACAAATTAGTCATTGTACGGCAGTGGAAATTTATCAGTTGAATTCGCTTTAATCACTCAAAGAGTCATTAAAGTCAACAGTAGTTTTACTATTTTTATTATGATTTCATGGGTGATCTAGTGATAAAAGACTTGCGACTATTTTCACTAAAATGTGAGAAGTCTCAAGTTCAATTTCCGCTAATTGAAACAACCCTTAAATGGTCACGCCAACCTCATGAAAAGGAAGGACTTTACCCGATTTAAGCTTGTGTGTGGATTCAAACTCATAAATTAGTCGGCAAAAAGTTTATAAACCATAGCAAAAAAGAAAATGATGTCATTTTCAATGTATCAATGGATGGTTTTTCAACCTCCCCCAATACTTGTTACCTCATCGGATTTTCGTGATCCTTAAAATTATTACAAGTTCATTTTGCAAAAAAAAGACTTACTAATGTAAACCTAGTTGGTAATTTTTTTCTTCATTTCAATCGCCGGCGAGAAAAGGAACCCAAATAACTTACAAGCATTTTCTATGACTATAATATAGGTTTTGAGATACTCAAGTTCAATTACATAATGATCATGCTAGTCTTATCTCGAATAAAATTTTGAATTTAAGTAAAATAAAAGTGACACATTAAAAGGTACTCATTTTTCTTTCATTCTCATAAAAAATCAACATGACCTATCATGTTTAAAATAAACTTTAGAAGATCTTAATCTATAATACATATGCTCTTTTTTTTTTGGGTAAAGGGGAGTAATCCTGCACCCTGGTAAATATATTAATCAAAACGTTTAAGTACAATGGATATGGGTGAAATCCTATATCTCAGCCCTTTACATAGGCAAAAAGCTTACATAACAAGATACTTCCTATTTTCTAAACAAGAAAACAAACCACTACTCAAATGATAACATAGGACATAACGAAATAAAATTACTTTCTAAGACCTTGAAGCTTGGTGCCATACATGGCATTAAAAGCATCCGAATTCCCTGGAAGATCATAAACCTAGTTCGCATAGTCATCGTAGTCATAGTCATCATAATCATCTTCAAACTCTTGGCTACCACCGAATAGATTAGCAGACTCATCAAATGGGTTAGTAACCACCTCCTCTTCAGAATCAGAAACCACAATCTCTCCCACCTTAGAAAAAGGGTTAACTCTCTTAGTAGAAGAGGCGGGCGGAGTACAAGAATCACTAGTTTTAGTTCTCTTTCAAATCGCTCACAAGGGGTTCTTGTGATGCATTACCTGTCTTAGTAGACTCATCTTCATTAACTTCCATTGTACGACCAGAATACACATCCTTGTTGGTGTCATTAGTAGGAATGCTGAAAGCATCCGTATCTTCCATATTAAGAGCATCAAAGTGGTTAGATGTAGAGATCTTCGTTCCACTCGAACTAGCCACAGCAGAAGCATTCTTCTTATTGCCATCCACTTTCTTAGGTTCAGGAGGAGTCTTTTTGGCTCGATACTGAAACTGCTTACCCACAACAGGTTTAGGAACCCCTCCTTGACCTGGAATAGTAGAACCACCTTGTTTCCCTTTCTTCTTATTATTGACAGTCTTGAAACCATCATTAACAGTCATAGTAGGCTGGACAGGAGGTAACACAACTTTAGGACAATCAATAAGAGTATGACCAAAAATCTTACACTTATCCCAACATGGTGGTTTCCACTCGTATTCAACCTGAATCTTTTCAATAGTAGACCCTGAACCATCAAGTAAAGGTATCTCAACAGTGAGGCTATCCCTAAGCACCTCATCGACTTCACTTCAATCATGCATCTAGCAAAACTACTACGACCCCATGATTCCTTGCACATTTGGCTAGTATAAGCGTCTAACCTTTTGGGCGTACTAATCAATGTGGCAAGAAGATTGAGACCATCATCAGAAAACATAGCAAGAGGCACATCATGGAATTTAACCCACACCGGGATGTTAGTCAAATCCTCTTTAAGTAGGTTAGTGTTCAAAGTCCATGGTTTGAGAATAATAGGAACATTTCTAATCAACCAAGGACCAATTTCAAGCACCTCATCAACACCTTTCTTCGAGTTGAACTTAAAGAAGATGAACCCCTTAGCATTCATCATTACCTTATCTATACCAAACTTACCCCACGCATTGCGTACATAGTAATCAACAACAGGAAATGCAAGGCGTTGACCAAGGAAATACCCATAAAGAGTATTCTCAAACCTCGTGTTCACCTATTCAACCACTTTCATAGGGACAGAAAGATCCACGCCATTTGCTTTTATGCTACACTCCAGCCTACGAAAGTTAGATGTGTGTTGCTTAGGATCATTAGAGGTAGCACTAGCATATGATGTAGGAGGTTGTTTCAAAGCATCCACGCCAACCTTATCAATACCAACAGCCCCATGTGCATTTATATCAACCTTATCAGAACTATGAGACTTGTTAGAAGCCCCATGTGGACCAATCAGATCATTAGCTAAAGGATCAAGTGAAACCGGCTTCACTTGATTATTCTTGTCCACAATCGTAGATAATTCAATATCTCCATCATCAATACTCCACTCAGTAATAATACAGATACTCTTCTTCTATTACCATGTGAATGTATCCTTCTCTATTGCTGCTCGGCCTCGCTATTAACTGTGGCTAAGATATAAGAGCATAAGGTACCCATTGGTGTCGTTGTGTGGTGCCGTGGGTAAAATGCAGCCACCTCAGCACTTTTTCTAATAACACCCGAAATTATCACACCATACAAAACACCCTTCCCTCTTATTTCTAGTGCGACACCTTCTAACCATTTAGGCTGGCGGTGACGGCGCCAAGCACGAAAATGCCATCCTTGGTGTGGGTCTCGCTTTTTCGGGTGAAGTTTTAGGAACAATGCAGCGTACCTTATGCTCTAAGCATGGATGTCAAAAGTTAGTTGGCAAGGTCAAATAGTTTTGACCAAACTCAAACTACTTGTTGATGATGTAGCTTATATATTTTGTTGAGCAGATGAACTAAATTTATTAGAGCTCTTATAATTTATCATTGTATGTTTATGTTGATGTTTGACACACAAGACTATTAGAAGATTAAACTTATTTTTTTTAATAGACTATTTAAATTATAAGCTTTATTTGGTGGACAAAATGAGAGCTTTTGAGAAAAATCATTAATAATATCGTAAAATCAAATGATAATTCATTTTAATCTTCGGTTTTTAGTTTCCACTTCCACTCAATCTCCATCGATCTACAACTCGACCCTCAGTTCCAACCACGGGCGGAGCCACCATAGTAGTAGTGGGGGGAGATGCCCCCAACCAAGCTCTTGAAGATACATAAAATATATAGGAAAAAAAGTAAAATTTATGATAAAACAGTCCGGTGCCCTCACCCATAAAATTAAAGTGCCCTCGTCGTTCTCAGCTTGCCATCAATTTGAGTGTTGTCTAATGCACATAAGTTGTTTTTTGGTAGTCTTTTTTCACTTAGAAAATATGAAGAAGAAGAAGATACAATGGGGAATTGTGAAAGTGGGTGGGGAGTGGCCCAATAGGTGAAATATAGTAATAAATATTTCTTTTTCAAAATGTACACGTAGGTCATGTTTGGCAACAAGCGGTAAGGAAGCGTTTAGGAGCGACAAGCGGTAAGCGGTAGGCATTTAGATGAAATTACAAGCTTGTTTGGCAACATCTCTAATAGCGGTTGAAACTATCCTAACCGCTCCAAAATGAAATGCTTCTTGAATGAGCTTTCCAGAATTGCTCCAAGCGTTTAGGTACTGAAATTACATATATACCCCCATTTGTTTAATCATTTATTTTATTTTAATGTGTATGTGACCTTTTTCGTAATTTTACACTTTATAATTACTGCTACAAGTATGTTACCAAACATGTTTTTTAAATAAACAACTACTGCTTACTGCTTACAGGTTACTGCTACTGCCAACTGTTTACTGCTTACTGCTACTGTTACGTGTCGCCAAACATAACCGTAACCAACTACATTAAAATGTGGTTTATATCAAAACATTATTTTATTTTTAGCATCATTTTATTAACAGAATAAGCATTTTAATGTTAGTTTGTTAGCAGAGTTTCTCAAATATTTTAAATGATTATGTTTCGATATAATGGTCGCATACCGTTCCAGTTAAATTATCTTTAAAACTGGAGTGCTTTAATATAACTTTTACGTACTTGAAATTCAATTTTTTCTAGATAAATAAGATAAAATCATCAACTAAATTCGTTTTATAGGCACCTAACTTGTTTAATTAGTGTTAACCGCATCGTAGTAGAGCATTTTTATTTCCTTTTTTTTATTAAACCCGACCCGGTTTGACTTAATTTACGCTAAAGAATGACATCTCATGTTATGTAACCTTTCAACGATGCCCCCCGTGATCACATTTTCTAGCTTCGCCACTGGTTTCAACAACTACTTTTACCACCCTTCGTATGGTAACAATGCTTGCTTAACACAGCTACGACAAAATATATAAATTTATCCACTCAACACATATTACTTAATGTAACAAACAAGACCATGCAACCTTTTGTAGAAAAGCTGTAAACTAATATGTTAGTATTGGATGCTTGTTGAATCTTTGTATAGTGAAAGTTTATAATCTTGTCTTTTCATGTATAAACGAATGGATAAGTTGATTCTTTCACACTTGTCTTTCAAGGATAAATCGAATCATAAAAATGTCTTTAGAATACTAAAGTAAGATATAGTGATCTATGAGGCGTGTTCAAGGCTGATATATTTGTCATTAAAATATCGAGTTGAGAAAACTAAAAACGAACCACGTAAAACATAAGTAAAAAGAATATGATCCACAAAGAATATATGCTAAAATCGAACAAAATCTCTTCTTAATAATTATAGTCGGACTAGCTAGGATTATTATTTTGGTTATATTTTCTATCAAGCCAAATTGACAACTGATAAAAGTAAAAACTATTAATTAATAATGCATGGATACGTGGTAATACACTTATATGTTTTTCTAATACAAAGCTTGTTGCATGCCAGACATCGACATTCATTTATAGGAAAAAAGATTCTCACACTTCTGAAAGTTACATGTCGATATCGACATCAAACATAGGTTGTTAGATACTTATATTATTAACAATAAGCTGTCATTCAATTGAATGGACCATGATCATGTAATTGAGTGATTTCTATTTTTTGCATCATACCTTTTTCATTCCAAGACAAAAAATGTGGTAAGAGTATGATTTTCTCTTGGAACAAAGCTTTTTTACTTCACAATGAACAAAGGTGGCTTAGTAGTAATGTGTTCCAAAATCTGGATGAGACAGGGTCCGAGCCTCACTTGGTGAACATCCTGAAATTGTTAAGAGAGAGTCTAGAAACGGCCACGAGAATACCGGTTAGACTGGGTATGTCAAAGCAAAATAAGCTCGACTTCTCCAGGTTACTTAAACAAGGATCTTTCTTCGTTTAACCGTTTTTCAGAAAAGTAAAAAGTCTTAAAATGATTATTTTACATATGTATGGAACAATCCACGAATTTAATTGTTGACACTTTTGTGGAAAGAAGTTACATTCCGAAAACTTCAAATCAGAAATATGTATATTAGATTAAACTAGCTGTGTACCTGTGGATAACAACATGATTTTAAAGCGGCAAACATTTATAGTTATGACAATGGGATTGAAATGCGGACTAAGATTTGGAGCAAGAATGAGATGAATTTGTAAAATACGAAAAAAATTAATATAAATGATTAAAACAATGCAATAAAAAAAAAACCACAATTATACTAACTTGGTTTGAAATTTGTTCAACAATGATATCATCATTTCTTTATCATTCGTTTTCTTTAACTATGAACTAATACAATAATAAAATAAAGTTATAACATGGTGTCATATATAGTAGAGTTTGTAGATGAATTTTTAAAAATTATTAACGTTGGGATTAATAAAAAAAATCTACATTCAAAAAAGTTAGTCATGCATATTTTTTAAATTTTCGGTATGAACATTATTAAGGTAAATTTCATTAAGTCAACATTGTTTGAATTTTTATGTGAGAAAGTAAACAGAATTGAAATTTAAGTTTTAAGAAGGTATTTTGAAGATTGAACATTACTTATTTTTAAATTTTAAATAAAAACATTTTTGATTTATATGTAGTTGAGATATAACTCAAATACCAAATTCATTTTTTTATTTGAGTTTTTTCTCTTAAAATAGTTATCAATTAAGAAAGTGTCATATTTATCTGAATACTTCTTTATTACATAAAGAGGTATGGTATAAAGAAGAATCTTTCAAAATTAATAGTTATGATATGCTAAGAGTATTCACTGTAGTGTTTTATAAATAAGATTATAATATCATGGAGAGGTTCATATTTTTGTTAACCATAGTTGAATCCTATTTTATGTTTATATGGCATGAAAATGTTTAATATTTTAAACCTCTTTATAATTTAATGCATTTGAGATATATGTGATGTTTATAAGGCTTTAAAAAGTTTATGTGTAGTGAAAATATGTTTATAATAACCAAAAGATTTAAAAATACAGTTATAAATGTTTACTATAGTAGATATCCTAATGTAATGTAATAGAAGAAGATAGTTTCATTATGAAACTACTTTATATACCCACACAAACTGTTATTGCAATAATATTATTAGATATAATATAAATAGAGTAAATTACTTAAATGAACACTTTCTACTACTAGTTTACCAAAATGAACCTCGCCCATGAAATTATCTAAAATGAACCTTTTCATATTATCCATTAGATCTATTACTAAATTAGTTTGTAACCGTTAGATGTAGTAAAGATGCATAAGCGCGAGGTTTAGGCGAGACGAGGGTCCACGCGAGGTCATATGCGAGGCCATATGCGAGGTGAGGTCGAGAAGACTATGACGAAATCATATGCGAGGCCATACGCGAGGTCATGTGCGAGGTCATAGGTCCACGCGAGGTCATACGCGAGGCCATATGCGAGGTGAGGTCGAGAAGACTATGACTAACGCGAGGTTATATGCGATGTTATATGCGATGTGAGGTGCGAGGCCATACGCGAGGTCTTACGCAGTCTTAATGCGAGGCCATACGCGAGGTCCTAGCACCATATGTGAGGTCCTAGCTACGCGAGGCCATGCAGCGCGAAGTCTTAGCAGTCTTATGCGAGCTTATATGCGAGGCGAGGTTCATGTGTGTATTTTTGGAGATACGCGAGCTTATATGCGAGCTTATATGCGAGGTGAGGTTCATGTGTGATGTTCATGTGTGTGTTTTTGGAGCTACGCGAGGCCATATGCGAGTTCTATGCGAGTTTCTGGGTTTGTGATGTTCATGTGTGTGTTTTTGGAGCTCAAGAGTAAGCAGCACATAACGTAGTAATAATGCAAAATATTGTCTTATCACATTCAAATTTGCTTTACTGTGTGGCCTACATTGACAATGTAACATGATGAATAGTTTTTGTTACTCGAAATTACTTCATTGTCCCTGCTTTTCAGATATGAAAATATAAAATCATGAAAAATTGAAAAGTATTGTTCAAGCATAGTAATACTTCTTGCTAAAAAAAAAGTACAGTAAATACTTATATGTGTAACTTTTCGTGGACCACACAAATGGAAGATAAAAAAAGTTGATAGTGACATATATTAGTCAGTTTAGTAAAACATGTAAAAAGGGTTCATTCCCGTAAAACCACTCTATATAGTGTTCATTCTCGTAATTGTGTTATATAAATATTATTGCAACCAAAAGGAAAATAAAGTTAGTATTATATTGAAGCATGATAATAATGGTACTCTATAACTTGGAGTTAACCTGAATGGAGCTACTCGAATTTAAGGCTTTATGATTTGATACTGAATACATGTCCATGTCCCGCATGAAAGGTAGGCTATATGAATGTGACTTAATAATATCTTTTCTCAGTTGTCGACATCTTAAAATCAGAGTTTAAATATAAATAATTGATCATCATTCTTCAAACACAGGAATGATAATGAGTATAACTAGCCTAACGCGGTACGGTTATGCCTAGTAAATCGATGTATATAGTTACTTGAACTTGTAGTTCAGAAAGTCAAAGCAAATATACTCCCTCCGTTCCAAAATTATTGTCCAGTTTGAATTTTCAAAGTCAAACTAGTTCAACTTTGACCATAAATATATTTTTTTTATTATATAATACTTGATGAAAAAAATATACCATTGGAAAGTACATTTAAAACTCAATCCATTTATATATTTTGCGTCAAATATTATATAACACCCACAAAAATATTTAAGGTCAAAGTCGAAGAAGAAAGACTAAAAAAGTCAATACTGGACAATAAATTTGGGACGGAGGGAGTAACATATATCATGTATAAAAGTATACTCGACAAGTAACAACGCATGGCGGCGGTTTATAGCAATGAATAGTTATACTTGCGAATTTCCGGTCCTAGTGTGACCTTTAATGCCGTACTTAATGGTTCAATTGTAGTCAATGCGAGGAAAATTTTTTTATGGTTGGATGTGAAAAATGAAGAAAGTTTGAAGATTTTTTTTTTTTAAAGTATTAGTTTAGTTACTTAGTAGTAAATGGCTAAATGCTATTACCTTTTTTAATTAAGTGTATATTAGTAATTTAATATTTTTTATATTGAAAGTTTTTAAGTAAATGCATTTTCTCTTTATATATATAGTATAAACAAGTAATTAGGCTGCCGCGCTTCGTAGTGGACCAGATATTGCCCGAACGATTTAAGTGACTGTTTTAGTGTACAATCATTCCCAGTTTCTATCATTTGTTAGAGCATCAAATCAGAAGCTACTGAAGCTCATATTGCTTTCATTAAAAACTCATGTCACGATATTATGTACTTGTCTAATTGATGCTACAGGATCTTCAGCAGATACAGATTATCAAAAAGTTATGTTACAATATGATGCAATAAAATAGATCTATTCGCATGCTCTTTAAAACCACTGAATCTTGCAGTTGCAACATAGCTCCCTGGGCATTAATTAAGGATTGCTGTATAACAAAATAAGATATCGTAAATCTTCAGGCTTTTCAAAATGCAATCATAGTGAACAGATGATCTTTTGTATAAAGTTTCTATGGTAAAAGTGATAAATATTTTTCTTTGTATGGCTGATGAAAGTAAACTTACGTCCCATAGAATCTGGTGCAAAATCTACTAGTGAACCAAATGGGTATCCATCATTTCGTTGGTGCATCCGTGACATTACAGAACACAGGTGAGCAAACCTAGCCTTGAATTAGGTATAGAAGTAAATATCAAAAAGACTGAATTTAATGTCAAAAATATAACTAAAGGTAGGTGTAAAATAAATCAATGAATCATTTGAAATGCTCGCAACTTACGACCATGCTTTTAGCATTTGATATACAAAAAAGTTACCGAAAAATGATTGTGCACTCTATATGAAGGGAAAAAAGGAATCACTAATTAGGAGTCCACGATATGAGAAACGGGGTTGATCAGTAATTGTCCATGGTATCCAATGATGTTAGCCCAAATAATGTAGTTAGATCAAAGATTGTTTTATATTTATGTTTACAGACAATATTTTATGTACTTTTAGTTTCTTAACTAGTGTTTGGGTCAAGTCAGTCTATGGGTTAAACGTTTACCAAACAGGCCCATTTAGTTGATAGTTATTTTAGTTGATCAAAAGCCGTTTTCATGAAACATCACAACGTTTCATTGAAGAGGTGTGTCTATTAGGGTTCTATATAATGTGAGATTTCGACCTGTGAAATCTACAACAACCTTTTATTATCTATCTAGTAAATTTCTGTATCAATCTCACTTTTTACCCATTTACTGTTTTATCAAAGTTTACCATTCACAAACATACTGCAAACATGAAACACATGTTGAAATCTAGAATTGATGGAAAACACCCTGTGAACAATTGGTATCAGAGCCACAAAGGCTCTAATCCTTGGGAACAACCATCATTCAAACCATCCACAGGTTTTCAAAGTGGAAGATATCTCTTAAGGGAAACTCCCAAACGTTTGTATCAGTGGAATACAAGAACCAAGAAGAGTATATCTCCAAAGGCAAAAGAATTGTTGGCACAAACTGTGTTAGACAATGAAGCATACAATTCACAGAAACAAGGAGAAGCATCCAAAGGGAAAACAAAATTGACAGCAAGAGAAAAGAAATCCAAGTGCTATATATACAAAACCAAGGGACATGCTTACTGGGCATGTAAAGAAAGAAAGAAGTTGACAGGGATTGAAGCAGTGCATGATATGGACATCACAAGGCAGATTATTGATCAAGAAAGAATGTACCCTAAAAAGGTACATGTCTTTGGTGATTACACAGTGCAAGGTACTGACAAAGGGGACTGGAATGATATCTGGTATGTAAGCAAAAAGTACAAAGTTCATATGTGTCCTAGGAGAATACTATTCAAAGATGTGAATTATAAGTTTAAAATGATAGGGAAGGAGGAATATGAATGCAAATTTATATTCTCATATGGTATTGGTACTGCTAACATCAAAACAGAACATGGTGATATATATGTTAGACAAATACAGTATACCCCTGAAACATCTTTGAATATACTCAGCCTTGAACTATTGGAAAAACAAGGATTTTCTGTGAAAATAAAAGATATTAGATGTAGTATCTATCATATGTATCATGATGAAGAAACAAGTATGCAAGATCCTTGTGAAGATGAAACAGGAAGATTAGGACCAAGAGAAATTGTGAAAGAGCACAATGAATACATGCAGAAGTATTTCAAGTCAATTGATCCTGGAGATGAATGCTCTCTAATAAAAGGAATTGAAGATTTGGATTGGAATAAAGATGTGACACATGATTACTTGGATGATGACTATCTCAGTTTTAATGGAACTCTATATGTATTAAAGGTCAATTCTTTCTCTAGATTCATTTCATTTATGAATTTGTTAAAGAAAGATAATCTGTTATATAGAAACTGGGAAGTCTTCAACAAGAGATTTTTAGATATGATTAGATGGTTCTATCTGGTGCATTTGAATTATGATGCATTAGATACTCTACCACCAGTTGTCAAAGATGTGCAAGTCAATTTGCTTTGTTTATTAAAAGTTGTGGAAAGTTTAGGGGGTTATTTCTCAGTCACTGTTGGTGACAAATGGGGAACCATAGCCCAGTTACAAGGTTTAGACACCAAAGATGGAGAAGCAATGATGAATTGCTACAAAAAGTTCCTTGATCTTGTTGTGATCTATTATGAGACTGCCCAAGAGCCTTGGGGTGAAAAGTCAGTGTATGTGGGAGAAGCAAGCAAAAGTGCCTTGGCCATGGACCCACAAGACCAGAAGAGCATGGGAGTAAGTGATGGAGCAAAAGATGCAAGGACAGACCATTTTGGAGTTAGACTTGATTCTGAAGATGATGGACAACACAACAACCAGGATTGTAATGATTTTGAAATCATTACTTGAAGATTGAAGCAAGCAGACTTGGAAAGAATTTGATGCTAATACATTAGGGGGGAAAATGTTAGCCCAAATAATGTAGTTAGATCAAAGATTGTTTTATATTTATGTTTACAGACAATATTTTATGTACTTTTAGTTTCTTAACTAGTGTTTGGGTCAAGTCAGTCTATGGGTTAAACGTTTACCAAACAGGCCCATTTAGTTGACAGTTATTTTAGTTGATCAAAAACCGTTTTCATGAAACATCACAACGTTTCATTGAAGAGGTGTGTCTATTAGGGTTCTATATAATGTGAGATTTCGACCTGTGAAATCTACAACAACCTTTTATTATCTATCTAGTAAATTTCTGTGTCAATCTCACTTTTTACCCGTTTACTGTTTTATCAAAGTTTACCATTCACAAACATACTGCAAACATGAAACACATGTTGAAATCTAGAATTGATGGCAAACACCCTGTGAACAAATGAAATCTAGAATCATGTAACGTAATGTATAACCTGCAGTCCATGTAGAGCTCCAGTAGCTTCCTACATTACGATTTATCCAATTAAAAAACTTGATGTACATGAATATACTACAGGTTCCAACTTGGTCAAACTGTAATTGTAACACACCTCTATATTTGCAAAAACTGGACTTCCTTTTGGATGAATATGTTACTTGTAGGACTCGTCTATATCATATTGCAGCTGCACAAAATAGAACAGCAATAATTTAGAAACCAAATTAATACAGAAAAAAGTCAAAATTGATTATTAAAGTTAATAAAAACCGAACCGCTGACCAATTACCCAAACTGCCCATTTTGCCATGATACTGCTACCAAATTGAAGGGGAAGATAAATATCCGCAGGTATGCCTTTGTAGAGATGATGATGTACCTGTAACAATGGATTTTGAACTCATATATTGTAATAACTGAAAATACAAATAAGATGTATCTGGTTCATATAAAATAGAAGGATATTGACCTATAAAAAGATTGTCAAACGCCAGAAGCTTGTCACGGTCTTCAGGATTCTTGGGTGGTGGTGGTTCTGCATGATTATCAAGTAAACAATCATCCAACCACTAACAACAAATACGTGAGACGCAAATATAATAACTATAAGCACTCTAATAATCACTGGTTTCAATCCAAAACAAACACAGCTCCTACTAACCACATTCCTCTTCCCAACAACATAAGTCAAACCACTCGGCATACCTGGCAGAGTTGTTCATTACTTGCTCTTGAAAAGCCTGCATTCTGCTCTTGTAGCTTGTATTCATATAAAAGGCGTTATCATTTAAAATATCATTTTCTGAAATACCTTTTACACATTACAGATTGAAAAAAACAACATACCTGCTTCAATGCAACAGCCAAGCCAGTGATAGTGTGATTGTGTGGTTCTCCTTGAAGTCCATGAAAGACACACAAAGCGACGTCCTTTTTGACTGTTCGTGAATAAAGATAAGTGAAATCTGTATGTGCTCAATTTCTCTCATAAGGACGTGGATGTTCGATTAAGCTAATCTTATAGAAATCATCTTTCTCAAAGACATCAAAACATTTCGTGAATTCAACAAAAGATTTGCTACAACTCTTCTGCAGTTTCTATAACGTTTGTGTAACGTTCAACCTACAAACTACTGAGACACTTTCATCCATAGAAAATTATGAAAGAAATAGTCGATATCAAGCAGTGAGAAATAAGGCTTAGATCTGCCAATATAGAAGCAGTACCAAACACCCGCCATGGCTGCAACCATAATCTGAGTGTGGCTACCCTGCCAAGATATGAGTCTGGTTAAACTATGCACAGTAAACAGGAAAATATCATCATCGTATGTAAAAATAAGAAGGGGGAACGACAGCGCTTTACATACTCGAAGGACCAAAGTTGTTCGTCAGAAACTTAATAACCGAATAGCGGTTGGTAGTTAAAGTTAGTTATTAGTTAAGTTGGTTATTTTCAGTTATGACCGAATGGTTGTGTCTCTTTGGAACAAACCTATTCGAACAGTCACGATGGTTCAAATGGCAACCATTCGTTTAGTATATATACTTGAGCACATGTAACATTTACACAGTTAGACGATTAATAGTTATCTAGTTTAATTATTACAATTTCATATCGACTCACTAATTTGGGACCAACATTTGGCATCAAGAGCCAACGCTCGTTACAAACATTCAAAACCAGAAAACCCTAACGAGACAAGAAGGAAACCAAAAGCAGAAAGAATACGCTGAACTTTGTTTCAGAAAGAAAGAATAAGCGACGTTCAAAGACAGAAACGTTGCCTATATAACTAGGGACGCAAGGAAAGTAGTGCATGACCGTACTTGTGTAGAAATTGCAAACAAGAAGGCACCAAACGAAGTGGTGACTTATTGGTTGTGTTGGTGTGACCGTTGTACGCGACAGGAACAAGGAAAAGAAAACAAATAGTTGCAGAAACTCTTGTTTCGTGACCAACATCACACGACAACAAAACCCGAGACCCATTGTTGCTATCTATCGCAACAAGTTGGAAGAGAAAGACGTCAAGAACGATAGAAGACCCACTGTTGCTATATATAGCATGTTGGAAGTGAGAAGGAAGTTGCTTGGGATATAAGAAGGTATACCGAGAAAAGAGAAACAATCAAGGATTGTTTGGAGACACGCTAGCAATACAAGGACAAAAACAACGAAGTTAAAACAATCTGATCAATTGTTTTGAGAAAATACCGAGGGGTATTTTGTTGTGGCACATACGGTGTGGAACAAAGAAAGAAAAGGAAGGAAGTATTATGGAACGCGTTTAGAGATAAAAACAATGAAGAAAACAAGATATAAGCAATTCGCTATCTTGTTTAGAGACATACTACCGTCGTATTATTAGAGAAGAAAACAAGCAAATCTGCTTGTTTGGATAAATACCGAAGGGTATTTGATTTATTTGTGGATTAGGAACTTGGAAATCAAAGGAAAAACAACAAACAACAAGCCTTGTTGTTTACCGAGAACACTTGGTGTTCTTTGGAAGAAAGCCGAGATCATTAAGGATCTAGGGCACGTTTGGTTTCAAGTCGACACAAAGGAAGAAAAAAGGAACAACGTGGTGGAAGTGTGGTTATTTAAAAAGAGCAATTCGACAACATCAAAGAAGGGTGTATGTGAATTGGTTTGGTGAACAAGGGAAAAGAAAAACATGGTTGGTATAATATTCAAGTGCCGACACAAAAGGGAATACGCTTGTGTTTAACACAACAACGAGGTCACAAAATTCGAACTTTGGATTTCCTTTCACATTTATATAGTATAGATATTTATTTTATACTATTAGGAAATCCATAGAACTTTATATTGATCCCGTACTATTAGAATTCCCAGATAAATATTTCTGTTCCCGTAGTATTAATTGATACCACACTAGTTAGAAATTCCCATACTATTAGAAGGTGAAGATTATAAACACCTTTAATATGGCCGGTGATGATACAAACACATCAACAACAGTGAAACCCGTAACACCTATTGCACAATACCAATGCCCTAAACTCAAAAACACAAACTACACAGTTTGGAATATACAAATTAAGGCTATACTAGAAGCACAAGGTTTATGGGAAGCAATAGAACCTAAGGAAAACACGCAAGTAGATGAAAAGAAAGATAAGGCAACAATAGCCTTCCTATATCAAGCGTTGACCGAAGATGTAATTTTACAAGTAGTAAGTTGTAAAACGGCAAGGGAATTATGAGAATCATTAAAAAGGAGACACGTTGGAGAAGAGAAAGTGCAACAAGCACGGTTACAATCATTAGTGATTGGATTTAAGACCCTTCAGATGAAGGAAGATGACACGGTGGATGCATTTACAGCCAAACTAAACGGCTACGCCACGAAGGCTAAAGAATTAGGAAAGACTTTGGATGAATCACTTTTAGTACGAAAACTATTAGATTCCACACCAGATAGGTTCATTCAAATAGTAGCATCCATAGAACAGACAAACAATCTCGACGATATTACCTTAGATGAGATCGCTGGAAAACTTAAGGCATTCGAGGAAAGGATAAAACTCCGAAAGGGAGGACAAGTAGAAAGCCAGGATAGTTTACTATTAGCACAAGGCGAACACTCTAGAAATGGAAAACGATTTACCAAACATAGAGGTAGATCAAACTACTCACGAGGAAACTGGCAAAATAATAGAAATAAAGATAACTCGAATGGAGAAACTCAACTCACAAAGATAAGTCGAATAAAGGTAGACGTGAGTGGGATATAAGGAAAGTAAAATGTTTCAATTGCGGGAAACAAGGCCATATGAAGAAAGACTGCAGAAACTATCAACAAACCAGGAACAATCAAACCTTATCTTAGAAGACGATGAACCATCATTATTAATGACTACACACGAAACTGAACACGAAGAAGTTTTGTTGAATGAAGGACAAGTACAATCCGGAAAGTATGCTACAACAGATGCTAGCATATGGTATTTAGATAATGGTGCAAGTAACCATATGCCGGGAACCAAGAGTCATTTTAAGGATATTGATGAAAGCATCACTGGACGCGTTCGTTTTGGAGATGGATCGTATGTAGAGATAAAGGGTAGAGGTTCAATACTATTAGGATGTAGAAACCAACAACAAAATATAGTTTTGGACGTTTACTACATTCCAAACCTCAAGAGCAAGATACTTAGTCTAGGACAACTTACAGAATTAGGTTGTAAGATCATCATTGATGGAAACAAACTGACTTTGTATGATAAGAGCAAGAAATTGTTGATGAAAGTAGAAAGATCTAAGAATCGACTTTACAGTATTAGACTTCAAATAGAAGCACCTATATGTCTTTTAGCAAACGTAGATAACCAAGCATGGTTATGGCATGCTAGATTAGGTCATTTGAACTTTGACGCATTAGACAAGATGACAAGAAAAGGTCTAGTAGAAGGGATACCATGAATAAATCATGCAGGACAAATTTGTGATGCATGTTTATTAGGAAAACACATTTGAACACCATTTCCAAATCAAGCTAAATCCAGATCAAAGAACCCGTTGGACTTAGTATATGGAGATCTTTGTGGTCCCATAAGTCCAGCCACACACTCTGGAAAGAAACTCATCTTCTTATTAGTAGATGACTGTATACGTTTCATGTGGGCCTACTTTCTAACATCGAAAGATCAGGCATTTAACACATTTAAGGAATTTAGACAGAAGATTGAAATGGAGTTGAAGTTGAAATTAAAAATGCTAAGAACAGATAGAGGAGGTGAATTTACATCAAATGAATTCACCAAATACTGTAAGGAGAATGGTATAGCAAGATAGTTGACAACACCATACTCACCACAACAAAATGGAGTAGTGGAGAGAAGAAATAGGACAGTGTTATCAACTACTAGGAGTATGATGAAAGCGATCAAGTTACCCTTAACTTTTTGGGCGGAAGCAGTCAAACACGCCATTTACATACTCAACAGGGTACCTACGAAAGCCCTGGAAGATAAGACACCATATAAAGCCCTGTACAACAGAAAACCGAATCTGGAATACCTAAGAATATTCGGATGCACAGCTTATGCTAAGATAACGATACCTCACTTGAAGAAGTTAGATGACAGAAGCATACCGATGATTTACTTAGGAGTAGAGGAAGGATCAAAAGCATGTTGGCTATATGATCCGATAGGAAAGAAGAAACATGTTAGTAGGGACGTAAAGTTTATGGAAACAAAACCGTGGGATTGGGATAAAAGTGGAGAGGATACAAGTACACAAGACACATTTTGGGCTAGTTTTGTGGTAGACAAAGTTGACAATGAAAATCCTATACCAGTCAACATAGAAAACACTGATAACACGTATCCAATACCGGATCAAATACCGGATCAAATACAAGATCCAGATTCACCAATCACACCACCAACATACAATTACGACCCTAACTCTGAAGATGAAGAAGAAGCTACTTATAGCTCATTAGGAAGCTCAGATCAAAGATAGATCATAGACCAGTACGAGGTTTAAAAGATATAACGACAATCTATCAAGATGCACATGAAGTAGAAGCACCAACCTTATTTTTCACAGAAGAAGAACCCCGTAATTACAAGGAAGCATCAATAGATAAGAAATGGATTGAGGCCATGGAGATTGAATTAGATTCAATCAACAAAAACAACACATGGACTCTTACTACATTGCCAACGAATCAGAAGGCAATAGGACTCAAATGGGTTTATAAGACCAAGAGAGATGCAAAAGGAAAGATCATTAAATATAAGGCAAGATTAGTAGCAAAGGGTTATGTACAAGAACAAGGGATAGACTTCGATGAAGTGTTTGCACCAGTTGCTAGGATAGAGACAGTTCGTCTGATGTTAGCACTAGCAGCATATCATGGTTGGCAAGTACACCACTTGGATGTAAAATCAACATTTTTACATGGAGAATTGAAGGAAGAAGTCTATGTTACACAACCTGAAGGTTTTATTCAACAAGGAAACTCAGGTAAAGTCTACAAGCTAACTAAAGCTTTGTATGGCTTAAGACAAGCACCGAGAGCTTGGAATGTGAAACTTGATCAAACCTTGAAGTCATTAGACTTTAAGAAATGTAATCTCGAACAAGCAGTTTATACGAAGAGAAGCAAGACTTCTACACTTATAGTTGGAGTATATGTAGATGATTGATAATCACGGGCACTCCAAAGAAGGAAATAGACTTGTTCAAATCCTAGATGAAAGACAAATTTGAAATGAGCGACTTAGGGTTGCTAGCTTATTACCTTGGGATAGAAGTTACACAGACAGGAGGAGAGATTACAATCAAGCAAAAAGGATATATTAACAAGATCTTGAAAGAAACAAGTATGCCGGATAGTAATGGTACGAAGATACCAATGGATCCTGGCACTAAGTTGGTCAAGGCGGAAGATGGAAACTCAGTTGACGCAACTTACTACCGTAGCTTAATTGGAAGTCTCAGGTACTTACTACATACAAGACCAGATCTTAGTTACTCAGTCGGACTACTCAGCAGATTTATGCAAGACCCGAAGGATCATCACCTGAAGGCAGTGAAACAAGTAATCCGATATATCAAAGGAACAAAGGAGCATGGCATAATATACAAGAAAGAAGGCGGCTGCAAGATTACAGGTTATAGTGACAGTAGTTATGGAATCAACACCGATCAAGGAAAAGGAATTACTGGAACCGTATTTTACTTTGGAGAGTCACCTATTACTTGGTGTACTCAGAAGCAACCTACAGTGGCATTATCATCATGTGAATCAGAATTCATGGCGGCTACTGGAGCAGCATGTCAAGCTTTGTGGTTAAAAAGACTACTTATTGAATTAACTGGATGGCAAGAAAAAAGGATAACGCTTAGAGTTGACAACATATCAGCAATAGCACTCGTAAAGAACCTACTATTTCATGGAAGGAGCAAGCACATCGACATTCGCTATCATTTCATTCGTGAATGTGCAGAGAATGGTCATATCAATGTGGAACACGTTAGTGGAGAACTACAAAGAGCAGATATCTTAACAAAGGCCTTACCAAGACTAAAGTTCGTGACTATGCGACAAATGCTAGGAGTTCAAGACTTAGGACAAAGCAACGATCAAGATTAAGGAGGAGAATGTGAACACTAATCTCGATATTGCTTCACCATTCAAAATCGAAGGACCAAAGTTGTTCGTCAGAAACTTAATAACCGAATAGCGGTTGGTAGTTAAAGTTAGTTATTAGTGAAGTTGGTTATTTTCAGTTATGACCGAATGGTTGTGTCACTTTGGAACACACCTATTCGAACAGTCACGATGGTTCAAATGGCAACCATTCGTTTAGTATATATACTTAAACACATGTAACATTTACACAGTTAGACAATTAATAGTTATCTAGTTTACTTATTGCAATTTCATATCGACTCACTAATTTGGGACCAACATCGAAATCAACTAAGCGAAGTGTATAGAAATCAACCAAACAAGACTCAACAACACAACTCAAACCAACAAAACTTCTTATATGCACAACTAATCAAGTGAAACCCTATTTCAAATTCAACATACGAGATACAAACTCATAAACTCAACTGTCGAAAGTCGAAACCAACAGCTACCGAAACTCAAACCACTGAAGCTTTAAGAAAATGAATGCCAAGCTATAATAAGAGGCAAAACCCACATGTGTTGAAACCCTAAGTGTCGAATGTTAACCCTGTCTGTCGAAACTTTACACAATCGCTACTAGAATAAGTGGAACTGGCTATGAAGAATTTCCCGGCGACACATTGGCGTCGGCATTTTATACTAAACGACAAAAAAACACTTTGACCGAGCAAATCTTGCCTTGAATTTTCTGGAATTGAAATTCTCGACGTCATGTCGTCAGGACCATATTGGTCAAATTTGACTTCTTCAATAATAGCAAAAACTTGGGCGGGAATTTGCCCCACCAAGATGTTGCCGACTCCATGTCGTCGGTAACATATAAACTATAAAAATTATTGTAATTAGCGTTTAACTCTGTTATTAATGTTATTGTCCCGACGACACGTTGCCGAGAAGTATTTAGGCTAATTTTTGGCTTCCCCCTCTTGTGAATAATTGAGTTTGTCACATGTCTTTTTGAGTTTGTTCTTTTATCTTCGACAATTATTAACAATCTATTAAAATTTAACTCTCGAAATCACTAATATATGTTTTATCAAATTCATGATAGAATCATAATTAAGTAATTGGTTAAGATACAATTTGAGTCACCCCAACTACAATTTAGACATTAATTGATAAATTTAAGTAATCTTTAAGTTAAGTTTGGTATGCAATTTTCTATATTCAAATTTCAATTTGGGACATTAAACAGCTGAATATTGTAATGAGATGCCAAACGTCTAAGAAATGTTAACAGAAATGGCGAAATGTGTACTCAAAATGTAGAAGATGCATTTGTTTGTTGGTATTTAAATGGCAATTTGGTTCATCTAATTGCAAAAGTGATATACAAATGGTGCAACTAAAAAAAACTCGATTTACCTTCATGACCATTGAGATATTTGTAATTCAAGTACCAATTGATAAAACTAAATTAAACTCAAGTATCGAATGATATAACATAACAAAAAACTGAAGAGCGTCATCCTTGCACTAGCAAAAAATAAACTGAAGTGAAATTACATGAGCATCATCCTTGCACGAACATGTTCTTTTAGCATGACCGAAGGATTTGCAAATTCCACAGTGCACGTCTTTTCAATGGCGAGAGAGCTTATTATTAGATTATTTAACTTTCTTTCTTTCCCACGACTTAGACATCATTTTCATGATCTCTTTCGTTAGTTTTGACGACAACATGTCGAATGAGAGTCACATGATTGACGTTATTAGAGCTAGGGTACTACAAGAACATAGTTACTAATTAGGGGGTACTATGATGTACCTTTAATATTGGGATAGTCGGAGTTCTACTTGACCAAATATAGGGTACTAAAAGACATTTTGGCCATTCTTTTATGATGGAGCAACACACATAAAACCGTATAATAGTCAAATTGATATACTTGCCAATAACTGTTCAACTTGTTTTGATTATAACTAAATAAATGAAAAAGAAATAAAACACCAATAATAAAGGTTTTTTATTATTCCATCCGCCCGGTTTTAAGTGTACAATTTACTAGTTTAGTTTATCCCAAAAAATTGTCCACTCAAAATATATAAGTTCTAGTTTACCACTTTACCTATTTTACTTTAAAATAATTTTCATATCATAAAATCTGCATTTGATTGATGCATTAAATACATAGGTAAATTTGAAAATTTGTTAACTCAAATCCAAATTATTATACATATCATAAAATGTAGAAAATTTGTTTGTGGACTCTTCAATCAAAACGGAGGGAGTTGTATATACATGTTTCATTTTACTGTTCTTGAATGTTAATGGTTGAAATTGAGTTTTTAGGTCCATGAACCATATTGTTAATTGTGAAAGGTTTTATATTCACTTGATAAAAATGACACAAATAAAACCCAAATGAGAGTTAACATAGTCGTAAAAGGCATTCTATTTGACATTTATAATAATTGACTAATAGATACTAATAAAGAAATTGATAAATGATCACATTTGCTATCTTGTGTTTGTTTAAGCTTATATATGGGCTTATGAGCTTATTTGATTTCGGTTTATTTTTCATAAACCTCAATTTTGTGGCTTATTTTGAGATTTATGGGCTTATATAAGTTTATTGTATCAACAATAAACTTATAGAAGCCCATAAATCTCAAAATAAGCCATAAAATTGGGGCTTATGAAATATAAACCAAAAAAGAAATAAGCTCATGAGCCACATATAAGCTTAAACAAACACCCCCTTAATAAAAAAGGAGCCAAATGAAAAGCTTATAAGTTAAGGGGCCTAATTAAGTTGCAAAAGATTGCCATGCATTTATGTAGTCCGAACGCACTCGTAATTCAAGTTTATCTAATAAACATGTGCCTATATATACATGCGTCATTATTCCTTTTGAAACCTTAATCGATCATAAAGGTTTGACAACAAAACTTTTGGAGATTCTAGTTTCAAGACGATTCTAAGGTAATGCATAGTTCTTCTTTCCAACATAATATGACAACATACGATGTCCATTTATTGGTGTTTTATATAGCTTTCATTAGTTTCATATATGCTATATGATGAAATTCAAAAGAGTCGTTTTACTCCGCTTATCAATTTTCAGTATAAAGTTGCATTAAAGAAGTTAAGTTGTCACATAATCGGTAATGTGAGTCAAATTAAAGTGCGGGTTACCAAAATCTTTGTTACTATATTGGATGAAGTGAGCATAAATAGTTTGACATGTTATTATTTATTCTTCAGACCGTTCCAAGAAGAACAATGTATTATTATCCAAGTTTCATTTCAAATTTATACAAGAGATATGATGTACCTATTGAGGGGTTGGTTTCTGCACTTTGTGATGCACCACCTAATGAACATAAGAAGGTAATTATATCTTGAATTTTTCATCTCTTGCTTGTTATTGTTCTAAAGGTTATTTAATTATATTAACTAACAAATTTTTGTTCTCTTTTGTATGGTTCAGATGTTGGATGAGATTTTGTATCCATTAGTAGACCAGCAGGAGCATGAGCATGCGGCTAAGGTGACGGCCAATACAAAACCCTCTTGACATTTTAGAACCCTCTTAGGCGTTCTACAACAAGAAGTTAAGGGTTTTTAAACTATCACTTTCTCTTTGACGTATTGAACTATCACTAGGCATTTAAAAGTAAACTTAGTCATTTTACAATAGTCTTTAGCCATTTCAAAACATACTTAGGCGTTTAAGAAATGTCTTACGCGTTTCAAAACCTTTCTCAAACCTCAAGAAGCTCAACTAATTTTGTAAGAAACCAAAAACACCTAACTTATAAGCGTTTGAAACCCCAACGCACAAACTTTTAAGCGATTGAAACCCTAAACGCCCAAAATTTTAAGCGTTTGAAACCCTAAATACCCAATTTTTAGGCATCGAATCTTCAAGAAATTACTACTCCAAGTGTTCAACATTCAAAAAACAATAACACTCTAGGCATTCTATCTTTGAGGTTAAGCGTTCAAATTTCAAAAATAATACCCTAGGCGTCTAAAACCTAGGAGTTTTATCTTCAAACTCAAAATTAACGGTTTTTAACCCAAAAACTTAAATTCTAAACTGAATTTAATCGTTGAAAATGCTAATAACCACTTTTAACAACTTGATAAGCTCAAATAAGCTCTTCAATGCTAAAACCCACTAGAATTAAGCACTAATAAGCCTAAAATCATCTAAAATCAGAACCTTTTCCCGCCAAAGCTCGAATTACCTCAAATCACTACCGATTTCAATCTAATCACCAGTAACCATCATCTCATCAACTAATGTCATCTTCCTCATCAAAATCACCATAAAAATCGATAAAAAATCATAAAGATTGAATCGTTTAGGTCGTTAGAGGAGGATTTTGAATTATGAACGTGTAGAAGATGAAAAACACATTAAAATGAACAATCGCTAGCTCTGATACCACATATTGAGTTAGCTCGGATCTTGATTGGTGCTTAGTGTGTGTAAATGTAGGTGTGTTTATTGTGTGAAAAGATAGAATTGGTTAACTTGTCTTTTGATTAGTTGAAGTTATTACAACTAACCTTGACTTGTGGGTATTACACTTTTGAAAATAAACTAACCATCTCCTATTTATAGTTTCATAGGAGTGGCAATTTGTTAACTTGATGCATCTAGTCCCTACACTATTACAATGTTTGCAAGTAGATTATTTCATTTCCAACAATCTTAATCTTGTATACACAGATCTATAAAAAAAATATAGATCATAATAAACAAGAAATGTGACAAATTTTACAACACTTATTTATGCGCCATCTAGTCTGATCTTCGCTTGTTACCAAACTACATACCAAAATCCAACAAGAATAAGATCTGACACCATAATCATAAAATTCATGTTTGAAATAAGGGTTAAGTCCACTTATTAGAAACATACTTTCTTAATTTTGCCGATTTAGTAAACGTACTTTGTAAATTACCAATCTAATAAATAAATTCAAATTCTTTACGTTCTAGCAAATTTGGCAACTTGTTACCGACTGTGAATATAAAATGACCGGCACATCATTTCTTTTTATTTATTAAAATGACTAGAAAATGAATTAATCCATTCTCTTGAAACCAAAACACAATCCACCAAAACACAATAGAAAATGAAGTATCGCCACCATCTTGAGGCAACTTGTTGTTGTCATCGTGATGCGTTACCATCGTAACCATTCAAACTTCAACTTATTCGGAAAGAAAACCCGAAGATCTCAGGTTCAGTTATTACAAGATATGATCTTTTAAGATCTACATAAACACATCATCGATCTTGTTTTAAAGTTTCAACTAAGAACAACAACGAAAACAAAAAAACAAACCAAATATCTACCCGAGACCCCTATAAAGGATCTTGAATTTGAATCGTTATGGTCTTTGGTAACTTTGGTTTTTAGCAGAAAGATTGTCTATGGTTCAGTTGTGGTTATAGATAAGAAAGAAACAAAAAGTTAAGTTGTATGGTTGTGGTTATAGATAAGAAAGAAACAAAGAGTTGAATTATCTAATAAAAACAAAGACATATGGAAAAAATAATTTTTAATTACATGAAAAAGTCAGCTGGTCATATTTACTAAATCATTATATCTCAGCCGGTTTAAATACCTATATTAGTAATATACAAAGTATGTTTACTAACTCGGGAAGATGAAGAAAGTACGTTTCTAATAAGTGGAATTAACTATTAAAATCACAGATAGTTATAAACTCGTATAAGTGGCTTTGATACCACTGATGAAAAATGTATGGGCAAAAATTTTAAAACTTTCATAACCATTAACATAAAACAAGCAGCAGAAGACATAAAATCCCTACAACGATTTTCGAAGAGCCAGCGATCCAAATACAATTTATAACTAATCAAATAAATAACATAAGACTTGCGTATCTGTTTGTTTACGGTGGGAGATTAACACGGATCAAAGAACCTAAAGCAAGATTTCTCACGATTTAGCACACTAGCCATCAAGAAATTGCAACATCGTGCTAGCAGTTGATCTAAGACAACACCACGTAGATCAGATCAGGAACACAAACAAAACCGTTTGTGTATGTGTGTTGTGATGCGGCATACGAACAAGCAAAGGGAAGGGAGAGAGTTTTGTGAATTTCTTATTGAATAACAAGATAATTACCAAATAAAAAAAGAGATAGTTACCTTAAAAATATTTGTCTGGAAAATACTTGTAACAATTAGTCTATGATTCCATCCGTACAAAAAGCTAAATGCAAAAAGAAATGATTTGAGGCAATATTTGATCATATAATCACGAATTTAGGCTTAAATGACCCCTTAAAATTGTATCAAATAAATCCTTATCAATTGCCGAAAGACTTGGTTCAATTATGGAAGCTGATACCCGTCGTCAGTAAGTACATTCCCGTTTAAGTTATGATGGATGTCTCTAAAACCCTGTGTCGGCATCTTTTCGTAATGAATCAAAAAAATGAGAAAGTCACGATTGGGGTATGTTATGAGCGTTTGCTAAACTTTTGCTACTGGTGTGGGCATATTGGGCACACACAAAAAGAATGCCTTGATAAGCTGGTAGAACTAGATGGAATAACATTTGAGAATTGGCCTTTTCAGGAATCTTTGAGAGGTCCTCCACTAAGAGAAGGAAGTAGTAGGTCGGAACATGAGTAGACTAATAAGGGTTTTGATGGAGTCATGCGTCACATAAATGCCAATAATGATTCGACTAATAGTTATGAGTTGCATTGTAACAAGAAATGTAATGAATAGAATGTGAGAATGTTGCATCAAGTTCAGGTTTTAAAGAGAACAGGAATTTGAACACTGGACTAAATGAGAAGGAAAAGTATGAAGAGACGGTTACATAAAATTTGAAAATTATAACAAGCTCTCTTACTAAAGCTAACGACAGCTTCACATGTAAGTCTTGGGGAAGAAAAGAAAGGATCTCATCTAATAGTGGTGTGCCTACTATTGGTTATCGCTCTAATGAAAAACAAGGGTACAAATGAGAATGGATCGGGTTAGGGGCTGAGAACATATGGAGGTTGATGGTGAAATGCGTTTGAAGAACGACGAGTGTATTAATGAAAAGGCGAGGGCTGTAGGACAGCCCCGCCTAGAACCATGAGGCTTCTAAGTTGGAACGTCCAAGGTCTGGGCAACCCTTGGATTGTTCATCATCTTTGTGAACTAGTAAATGTAAATAAGCCCTCTATCGTGTTTCTTATGGAGACATGGTTACACAATACAGGAACTTTAGGTATCCGCCTTAGATTTTAACTTTTTAGTTGTTAATTATGTTAGAAGAGCTGGTGGTATTATGTTGATTGGAAAAAGAACTTTAATGTGAAAGTTATGAATTATTCTAAAAATCATGTAGATTTTTGTGTTGTAGAGGATTCTGGTACTGACTGGAAGGGGTTGGGAATTTATGGTTGGCCAAAATACCAAGACAAGTATCACACATAGGTATTGCTTCGTTCGCTAAAAAGTGTGTCAACGTTTCCTTGGGTTTGTTTTGGAGACTTTAATGAAGTGTTGTATACTTTTGAGAAAGTTGGGATGCGTGGGTGTAATATGCGAGACCTCAATGCGTTTGAAACTTCGTGCCACTACTGTGACTTATATGACTTAGGTTTTAAAGGTTGTAAGATGACTTGGTCAAATGAACGAGGAGGGGCGCATAATCTACAAAAATGACTTAATTGATTATTTGCTACACCGGATTGGTCGACACTTTTCCCGTCCATCTAGGTCCAAAATCTTCCTCGAGTGGCATCAGATCATTCACCTATTTTGCTTTCTCAAGAAGAATGTACGAATAGAGGTGGTCAGAAAAGGAGGTTTTGGTTTGAACACATTTGGCCCAGAGATAGCAGGGTAGAGGGAATCATTGAGGATGCATGGCTAGATGGCGTAAGATAGGGTTTAAGGAATAAACCAACAATGCTAGTTAGTGGTTGTGCTGGAAGACTAGCAGAATGGAATTAAAAAACCTTTGGGCATGTGCAACGCAATATTCGTACAAAAGTTAAAAGGTTGGAAGCATTACAAAACTAAACAAGGTGTGATTCCTATCAAGAACAACATGACCATCAAAATGAATTAACGGAACTATATGCACGTGAAGAGGTTATGTGGCTGATGCGCGTGAATTGCAACACGCACTACGTTTTACCTCTCGAGGGATCTCGAGAAGCTTGCAATCCCCACCAGGCAGTGTACCTGACCGATGTAGTATAGTGTAGTGGCAAGTACCGGGGGATTGATCGTTCTCTTGCAGGGAATAGTGTTCGTTAGGCTAAAGGCTACTCTAATCTAGGTCTAAGGGTGGAGGAAGATTCTTTTTGTATTTTTATATTTTATGAAAGCAGTAAAATCTCTGGTTTTGGAGGATAGGGCGGAATTAGTTGCTAGTCAACTAACCCAAGTTATCTACTTCTAAGCTACTTATATTTTTGTATTTTTTTGTTTTTGAGAAAATCAGTGGTGGAGAATAGTGTTTACTTAGATTTCATTACTCCCTAACTATCTTTTACCATGTAATTAGTATGTTGAGTTTGCGTGGATGACGGGTGTATTCCTAACAAGTCGTAGGGAGTGCGTTCAATTCCCTAACTCTATAAGTTCCTACCTCACTCTATGACGATACGTCAAGCATCCTATCATGAGCTCACCGATAGCAACCTATGCATGAAATACTACCTTAAAATCGATAACGCACATACGATTCACGTTTCTAAAGACGTTCAAGCTTGTTACCGTATAGGAGGTTAGCCAGTTTTCTCAAGTCTAACGTAGATGAAACATTCACCCAAACACAATCACAACATACACATCACATGATAATCAATAGTTAGGTTTCATTAGATCTAACCAAACACAAAGTAAATTAGCCTATCATGTTGAAAGAAAGACAAGCACAAGTATATATCACACAACACATAGACATATTGTATGAATAAAGACTTATCTTGGATTAAACATGCAAGTTAGAGGGGTTAGGATACCCTCTAAGGTCTGTAATACACGTACTAGGGTTTAACCCTAAAGTTCTCCACTACAAAATTCGTCTTAAAATAAGAAAAAACGTTCTATATATATAGAAAACGCGGGCTGACGGCGTCAGCCCAATAGGTGATGTCGTCAGCTTGGCGATTAGGGTTTCCTGACAGCCTTGGTTGACGTGGTCATAATTGCTGGTTCCAGATCTGACGGCCTTGGTTGACGGCGTCACAATGTACACTACGTACTCTCTGGATCGTCACGAGTCTTTTTTCCACTTCTGGACTTCACTTGTTCTTGACGGCGTCACTTAGTAGAGTGTGACGGCGTCACCTTCAGTAATCTTCAAGGTCTTTTGAGTTTTTGTTGTTTTTCGCACTTTTTCACTCCGAAAACCCCGAAAATGCTTCTTTTGTGATTTTCCCTTCAAAAGTACCTAAAATGAGAAAAGAAACGAGCGAATTAGGTGAAATCCAAACCAAAAACATACGAATTAGGACTCAAACCGACCCCTAAAAACGTAACGTTTTTCGTCTCATCAGTGGCGTCAAAGGAGCAGAATTCAATGGTTGAAGGAAGGGGACAAGAGAATACGGTTTTTTCATGCTCGCATGAGTAGTTGAAGGAAACAAAACAACCTGTTGAAATTACAAAAAGAATGCTGGCACGTGGGTGGAAGATAGTGAAGGTATATATGATATGGTCTCATCATATTTTGAGAAGTTGTTTGCCACCTTTTACCCACCAGGATGTGAAGAGGCAGTGATGAGGCGAAAAGTGTTACGCTTTTACCCACCAGGATGTGAAGCCCTAATCCGTAATTATTTGATCAAATATTGCCATAAATCGTTCCTTTTGTCATTTTAGGTACTTTGGAGAGGAATTCTGGAAAAGGAAGCATTTTGGACGTTTTTGGAGCATAAAAGTGAAGAAAACGACAAAGTCTCAAATTATGCTGGAAACAGTACCTGACGGCATCACGTTATACCTTGTGACGGCGTCACGTGTTGATAACATGAAGGATGATTTTTACACTAGACGCCCCAGAAAGTTTTGAAGAATTAAAACGTGACGACGTCACACTTTGTGATGCCTAGGCCGCCACGTTATGCAGTATAGGGAGACGACCCAGAAGGATTTACAAGGGGAGGGCGTCAAGAGTGGATCTGAGCAATCTGAATTTTATTTTGGCGGCGAGGTGACGGCGTCACGACCTATAAGGTGACGCTGTCACAATGTAAAATCTATATATAGTTTTCTAATTTTCATTCATTAGTGTGCAACTTTGGGAACAAAACCCTAGCTCGTTTTTCTACTGTAATTTTGAGGGTTTTCCACCCTTGAAACTTGGATGCTTAATTGAAGATAAGTCTCTTCCAAATCATTCAATATGTCTATGTATTGTGTGATTATATCTTATGTTTGTCTTTCAATTAACATACTAGGCTAGGTCTTTATTGTGTTTGCTTAGATCTAATGAAACCTAGCTATTGATTATATGTTGTTGGTTTGTTTGCGATTATTGTGTTTGGGTGAAGTCGATGTTAGGCTTAAGAAAACTGGCTAACCTCCTATACGGTAACTTGCTTGAACGTCTTAAGAAACATGAATCGGATGTGTACTACGATTATTTGGTTGTATTTAATGCATGTTGGGTTATAAAGTCAAAGTACTGCTGGAAGATCAAAGTACTGCTTCTCATAAAAGTCAAGTGCTGCTGAAGAAAGTCAACGCGCTGCTTATTAAAGAACTGCTATGATAAAGGACTACAATGTAAAACGTTTAAGGATTATTATATAATTCTAGAATGTTCTTTAGATTAGAGTTAGTTTACTTGTCGTTCAAGTATTGTAAACCGACTAGGGTTTTCCTTATGCCTATAAAAGGATCCCTAGGTTGGCATTAGAGATATACGATTTTAGAGATACATGCAAAGTTTGATATTAGAGTTAATAGGGTTGTTAGTGAATCTGTGTACGTAAGCAGGTTCAAAGGTTTAATATAAACAAAGTTCTTTGTTAATTCTTCTTAGTTTTGTTAAAGTAGATTCCGCATACTTAACAGAGTTATTCAGTGTTCATTGTTAGTAGTTAAGGATTTATCCAAGATTACTAAACCCTTACAAGCTACATAGTTAGTTTGGTCAGAGTATATCGATCCAACAAGTGGTATCAGAGCTTGTGTGGAAACTCTGATTAAGAAGAAATCCTTGAAAACCGATTTAACAAACCCTAAAGATGACGACTGAAGCTGCACCAATCCCATCCATCACCACACTCAGAATTCCTATCATCAAGAAGGGAGAATATGATCTATGGAGCATGAAGATGAGGCAGCACATTGCTATTACAGACCATGCTCTATGGGATGTAATTGTTAATGGTAATATGGTTAT
The DNA here is from genome assembly GCA_014162995.1 of Artemisia annua. Lineage (NCBI taxonomy): Eukaryota > Viridiplantae > Streptophyta > Magnoliopsida > Asterales > Asteraceae > Artemisia > Artemisia annua. The sequence continues at coordinate 53,676 of LBNU01022405.1, forward strand.
TGAAGAACCTGAAGCAGTTCCAGGACAACCTAAACCACCTCTACCACAAGTGCCAGCAGCTACAAAAAGAAATCAAGATAAGGCTCTCAACATACTGTTGTCTGCTATTCCTGATGGTCACCTACTCAAGTTTCATGATGCTAAGGATGCAAAACAATTATGGGCTGCTATCAAGACAAGGTTTGGAGGTAATGATGCTTCCAAGAAGATGCATAGAAACTTATTGAAGCAACAATTTGAAACATTCACTGTTGGTGAAAGAGAAGGTCTTGATGCTGCCTATGATAGATTCCAAAATCTTCTTAGTATGCTAGAGTTATATGGAGCAGAGGTAACTGTTGAAGATGCAAACTTGAAGTTCTTAAGGAGTTTGCCATCTGTATGGCATGTGGTTGCTACTATGATCAGAGGACAACCTGGTTTGGATTGTATGGACTTTGATGATCTCTATAACAACTTAAAGGTGTATGAGCATGAGATGAATGGTCAAATAAGTTCAAAATCACACAACATTGCTTTTGTGTCTTCTGAAAACAGAAGCAGTACTTCCACTAAAAGTACTGCTTATCCTGTTCAAAGTACTGTTGGTGAAAAACAGCATGTTTGCACAACCATGACCACTACCACTTCCTCACCTTCAAACATCATGAATTCTGATGATGTTGTATGTTCCTTCTTTGCTCAACAAGCCACTTTACCTGTTACTTATGAAGAAGATTTGTTGCAAATTGAAGAAGATGATCTAGAAGAGATTGACATAAGATGGCAAGTTGCCATGATAACTGCAAGGATCAAGAAGTTCATGAAGAAAACAGGAAGAGGTATTGACTTCAAAGCCAAACAGGGTATAGCATTTGATAAGTCTAAGATTGAATGCTTTAATTGTCAAAGGCCTGGACACTTTGCAAGGGAATGCAAGTTTGCTAAATATCAAGCAAATAGGATGATTGAGAAACCCAAGGTTGAAATCAAGGAGGTTCCTATTACTGAAACTAAACCAAAAGCATTGGTAGCTCAAGAAAATCTATCAGAGGTTGACTGGAGTGCTGAATTTGATGATGAACCAGTAACCTACTGTACTGTTGCATTGGAAGACTGGAGCACAGCCTTTGATGAAGAACCAGGATTTGCTGCTTTGGAAACAAGAGATGGTCTTGGAAGCCTTGATGGTCTTGGAAGCTTTGATTGGAGCATGGAAAGTGAAGATGAACCTGTTCTGCTTGCTATGGTAGCTACTTCACCAAGTTCACCCACTACTCCTGAGGTATGTTCTAAGTGTAATACTCTTTATCAAAAGGTGCTTAATGATTATGTGACTGAAAGAGATAATTTTAGAAGGGCTAGGGGTGAGGTAGCTGGCTATCAATTGACTTTAGAGTCAATGGAAGCCAAAATAATCACTCATGAAAATAATGAACTGGCTTGGGCAGAAAAATATCAGCAACAAGACTATCAATTAAAATTGAGTGAATGGAAGTTAGGATGTAAGGTGTCTGAGCTAGAAAAAGTGACTAAAGAAAGAGATGAGTTGTTAGAAAAGTTTGCTAGTTGGAAAGAATCTGGTCTGTCACATGTTAGTTTTGTTGAAAAACAAAGAAGATCACATATTAAAACTGGACTAGGTTTTGGTATGGAATACAGTAGTTCAGAAGAAAACTCAGCTAGTGATAAGGAACAAGGTAGTTCAGAAGAGATCTCAACTAGTGAATTTGAAACTTGCTCAGAAGAAAACACATCTAGTAATGAGGAACCCACTAGTCCAACACCTCCTGAGTATAAGAAAAATGAGGGGTATCATGCAGTTCCTCATGCCACTGGAAGTTTTCAGCCACCTAGGACAGATGTCTCTTGTTTTGGAGTAGATAATCTAGAGTTTAGGAAAAAGCTTAAAAGTCAATCTAATTCAAGTCCATCTGAAGAAAAAGTTGAGATAATTAAATCTCGCCATGAGAATCCTAAGGATGATAACAATAAAAGGAATGTTAGGGATTCAGGATGTGGAAACAATGATAAAAGGTTTCATAAAGTCTTTTCAAAACAAGCAGTACATTCAAACTTTTCTCAAACTACTGCTAGTCATTCAGCAGTACCTTCAAGAAACTCTTTTCAAAATACTGCTAACTTTAGAAAACCTTTTAATCATTCATCTAGAAGTCATGATAGTTTTGGCCATAGAACTCAAAGTAGAGGATTTGGGATGATGAATCAAAAATTATGTTTTGTTTGTTATAGTCCTACTCACTTGATTAAAGATTGTAACTTTCACTCAGAATATTTAAGTCAATATCCAAAGACCAAATCTGCTAACCATAGGCCAAAAGAGACTAAACCAGTTTGGAACTATTCAAGTAGGGTCAACCATAGTAATTTCACAAAAGACTATAGGTACCCTCACCAGAAAAGACCTTTTTCCAAACCACCAGTACCTCAAGGCAACACTTTTCAAAGTACTGGCAAGCCAAAAACAGTACCTTCACAAAGTACTGTTAGGAAGTTTTCACCCAATCAAGGTACTGCTAATGTAAGACCAAGGAGATCCAGTTACACTCAATCTAGAAGGCCTTACACCTCAAATAGAGTACCTAAACCAAAGAGCTCAAAACAAAGTGTTAAAACCATGTGGGTCAAGAAAGAAAGTGCTGCTGGGGGAAAAACAGTACTTTCAGAATTTGTGGGTGAAAAAGAAAATTTTGTTGTAAAAGAAAGTTATGTTGAAAACACAGAACAAGTTTTGGAACAAAAGAAAGTAATTGAGAATGTTTTCAAAAACAGTGGAGATTACATACTCAAAGAATTTAAGTATGTCTCTCCACAAGGGGAACACAAGTCAGTAATGGCTTGGGTTCCTAAAAGAAACTAACTTTCTCATTCTTGTGCAGGGCAACCTAGAAGAGGAGCTTAAAGATCATTTAATTGTTGATAGTGGTTGCTCTGGAAGCATGATAGGAGACAAGGAGCTACTGTCAGATTTTAAGTCATATTATGGAGGAAAAGTTGCTTTTGGAGATGATCCTGAAGGAGGAAGAATTACTGGCAAAGGAACCATCAAGACAGGATGTATTGATTTTGAGAATGTTCGTTATGTGAAGGAGCTTAAGTTCAATCTTTTGTCTGTATCTCAGATTTGTGACAAGAAGCACCCTGTGTTATTCACTGACACAGAATGTCTTATTTTCTCTCCTGAGTTTAAGTTTGTAGATGATCACTTGGTAACACTAAGAGCACCAAGAACCAATGATGTGTATAGTATTGATTTGAAGAATATCAACTCTACTGAATGAGCAACATGTTTAGTAGCAAAGGAAACACTTGAAGAAGCACATCTATGGCATAGAAGATTAGGTCATGTGAATTTCAAGAATAGCAACAAGCTGGTAAAAGGCAATTTAGTTAGAGGTTTACCTTCTAAAACTTTCAAAACTGATCATTCATGTTGGCTTACAAGAAGGGTAAACAACATAAAGCTTCATGCAAAAAGCTTGAGGAAAGAACTGCTAGAGAGCCTTTGGAGTTGTTGCACATGGATCTATTTGGACCTGTTTCTGTTTCAAGCTTAAACAAGAAGAAATACTGCTTAGTTGTAATAGATGATTGCAGTAGATTTAGCTGGGTCTTTTTCTTGGGATTTAAAGATGATACTTTTGATGCTATTCATGATCTTATTATAGCCCTTGAAAATCAATTGAGACTCAAAGTTAGAGGTATTAGATGTGATAATGGGACTGAATTCAAAAACAAGTTAATGGATGAATTTTGTACTAAGAAAGGGATTAAGAGGGAGTTTAGTATTGCTAGAACTCCACAGCAGAATGGTGTTGCAGAAAGGAAGAATAGAACACTTATAGAAGCAGCAAGAACAATGCTTGCAGATTCCTTATTACCTATTCAATTTTGGGCTGAAGCTGTAAGTGCTGCTTGCTATGTGTTGAATAGAGTATCAGTGACTAAACCTCAGATGAAGACACCTTATGAGTTGCTTATGGGTAAGAAACCAAATATTCGTTTTCTAAAACCTTTTGGATGCTCTATGACTATTCTTAATACTAAGTTAGGGATTCAGGGTATGGAAACAATGATAAAAGGTTTCATAAAGTCTTTTCAAAACAAGCAGTACATTCAAGCTTTTCTCAAACTACTGTTAGTCATTCAACAGTACCTTCAAGAAACTCTTTTCAAAATACTGCTAACTTTGGAAAACCTTTTAATCATTCATCTAGAAGTCATGATAGTTTTGGCCATAGAACTCAAAGTAGAGGATTTGGGATGATGAATCAAAAATTATGTTTTGTTTGTTATAGTCCTACTCACTTGATTAAAGATTGTAACTTTCACTCAGAATATTTAAGTCAATATCCAAATACCAAATCTCCTAACCATAGGCCAAAAGAGACTAAACCAGTTTGGAACTATTCAAGTAGGGTCAACCATAGTAATTTCACAAAAGACTATAGGTACCCTCACCAGAAAAGACCTTTTTCCAAACCACCAGTACCTCACGGCAACACTTTTCAAAGTACTGGCAAGACAAAAACAGTACCTTCACAAAGTACTGTTAGGAAGTTTTCACCCAATCAAGGTACTGCTAATGTAAGACCAAGGAGATCCAGTTACACTNAAAGAGACTAAACCAGTTTGGAACTATTCAAGTAGGGTCAACCATAGTAATTTCACAAAAGACTATAGGTACCCTCACCAGAAAAGACCTTTTTCCAAACCACCAGTACCTCACGGCAACACTTTTCAAAGTACTGGCAAGACAAAAACAGTACCTTCACAAAGTACTGTTAGGAAGTTTTCACCCAATCAAGGTACTGCTAATGTAAGACCAAGGAGATCCAGTTACACTCAATCTAGAAGGCCTTACACCTCAAATAGAGTACCTAAACCAAAGAGCTCAAAACTAAGTGTTAAAACCATGTGGGTCAAGAAAGAAAGTGTTGCTGGGGGAAAAACAGTACTTTCAGAACTTGTGGGTGAAAAAGAAAAGTTTGTTATAAAAGAAAGTTATGTTGAAAACACAGAACAAGTTTTGGAACAAAAGAAAGTAATTGAGAATGTTTTCAAAAACAGTGGAGATTACATACTCAAAGAATTTAAGTATGTCTCTCCACAAGGGGAACACAAGTCAGTAATGGCTTGGGTTCCTAAAAGAAACTAACTTTCTCATTCTTGTGCAGGGCAACCTAGAAGAGGAGCTTAAAGATCATTTAATTGTTGATAGTGGTTGCTCTGGAAGCATGATAGGAAACAAGGAGCTACTGTCAGATTTTAAGACATATTATGGAGGAAAAGTTGCTTTTGGAGATGATCCTGAAGGAGGAAGAATTACTGGCAAAGGAACCATCAAGACAGGATGTATTGATTTTGAGAATGTTCGTTATGTGAAGGAGCTTAAGTTCAATCTTTTGTCAGTATCTCAGATTTGTGACAAGAAGCACCCTGTGTTATTCACTGACACAGAATGTCTTATTTTCTCTCCTGAGTTTAAGTTTGTAGATGATCACTTGGTAACACTAAGAGCACCAAGAACCAATGATGTGTATAGTATTGATTTGAAGAATATCAACTCTACTGAAAGAGCAACATGTTTAGTAGCAAAGGAAACACTTGAAGAAGCACATCTATGGCATAGAAGATTAGGTCATGTGAATTTCAAGAATAGCAACAAGCTGGTAAAAGGCAATTTAGTTAGAGGTTTACCTTCTAAAACTTTCAAAACTGATCATTCATGTTGGCTTACAAGAAGGGTAAACAACATAAAGCTTCACGCAAAAAGCTTGAGGAAAGAACTGTCAGAGAGCCTTTGGAGTTGTTGCACATGGATCTATTTGGACCTGTTTCTGTTTCAAGCTTAAATAAGAAGAAATACTGCTTAGTTGTAATAGATGATTGCAGTAGATTTAGCTGGGTCTTTTTCTTGGGATTTAAAGATGATACTTTTGATGCTATTCATGATCTTATTATAGCCCTTGAAAATCAATTGAGACTCAAAGTTAGAGGTATTAGATGTGATAATGGGACTGAATTCAAAAACAAGTTAATGGATGAATTTTGTGCTAAGAAAGGGATTAAGAGGGAGTTTAGTATTGCTAGAACTCCACAGCAGAATGGTGTTGCAGAAAGGAAGAATAGAACACTTATAGAAGCAGCAAGAACAATGCTTGCAGATTCTTTATTACCTATTCAATTTTGGGCTGAAGCTGTAAGTGCTGCTTGCTATGTGTTGAATAGAGTATCAGTGACTAAACCTCAGATGAAGACACCTTATGAGTTGCTTATGGGTAAGAAACCAAATATTCGTTTTCTAAAACCTTTTGGATGCTCTCTGACTATTCTCAATACTATTGATTCTCTGGGAAAATTTGATGGTAAGTCAGAAGAAGGATACTTATTGGGTTACTGTACCAACAGCAAAGGTTTTAGAGTGTACAACAGGGTTACCAAAAAGGTTCAAGAATGTCTTCATGTTGATTTTCTGGAAGATCAACAAAATCAAAAAGGAAAAGGTCCTGATTGGTATTTTGATCTTGATAGTTTGACTCCTTCTATGAATTATGTGCCTGTCAGAGAAGAAAATCAAGTTGTTCACAAGGAAGAAGATTCACAATATATTGTTAATGGAGTCAATGTTAGATCAAAAGATGTTACTGATGAAGAACCAATAACCATTGAGAAGAAGCAAAGTACTGTTTAACCAACTTCTATACTCTCTAATGAAGATCAAGCAATTCAAGATGAACTTAATAGGATGCTCTTTCAAGAAACACTAGCTAAATCCTATGAAGATGATCAAAGAAGAGCCTATGAAGCTGTAAAGAAAAAGGGTAAGTTCAAAGAAGATACTCACAATATTTTGGCTTACAGTACTTTGGATGACAATACTTTGGATGACAGTACTTTGGATCAAAGTACTGCTGAACCAATTATGAGTTCTACTAAGGATTTAAATGATCCTAACATGCCTGACTTAGACACTGATGATGAGTTAGAAGATGAAGGTATTTTCTCAAATTCCAATGAAGATCCCGACTTCACAAATTTGGGTAATGATCTTGAAGTTCCATCAACTCCTACATCAAGAATTCACAAAAATCATCCCGTGGATCAAATCATTGGACCTTCAACTTCAGGAGTGCTCACAAGAACAAAAGCTAAAGGTTTTTCACAGCAACATAATGCTTTACTTAGCTTTGTTTATAAACAAAACAGGATGAATCATAAGGGTCAACAAGCATGCCTGTTTGCCTGCTTTATATCTCAAGAAGAACCCAAGAATATAGCTCAAGCTTTAACTAAAGAGAGTTGGGTTGAAGCTATGCAAGAAGAACTTCTACAATTCAAGCTTCAAGAAGTTTGGGTACTATGTGATTTACCAGATGGCAAGAAGGTAATTGGTACAAGATGGGCTTTCAGAGTTAAAAGGGATGAAAGAGGAAATGTTATCATGAACAAAGCAAGATTGGTTGCACAAGGATACAGACAAGAAGAAGGAGTAGACTATGATGAAGTGTTTGCTTCTGTAGCAAGAATTGAAGCTATAAGGTTGTTTCTTGCTTTTGCATCATATATGGGATTTCCAGTTTATCAAATGGATGTCAAGAGTGCCTTCCTTTATGGAAAAATTACAGAGGAAGTCTATGTTAAACAACCTCCTGGTTTTGAGGATCCTGAACATCCAAACAAAGTCTACAAAGTTGTCAACGCATTGTATGGCCTTCATCAAGCTCCCAGAGCTTGGTATGAAAGACTCTCCACTTTTCTATTGCAACATGGTTATAGGAGAGGTGCAATTGACAAGACTTTGTTTATCAAATGAGACAAAAAGGATATCATGCTTGTTCAAGTTTATGTGGATGATATTATCTTTGGAGCCATAAAACAGTCTATGGTGAAAGAATTTGAATAGCTCATGCAAAAAGAATTTCAAATGAGTTCAATGGGTGAATTAACTTTCTTTTTGGGGCTTCAAGTTAAACAATCAAGTACTGGAATTTTCATTAGTCAAGATAAGTATGTCACTGACATTCTTAAGAAGTTTAATCTCAGTACTACCAAGCCAGTCACAACACCCATTAAAGCTTCAAACTCATTAGGAAAAGATGAAGATGGAAAACCAGTGGATGTCAAGCTTTACAGATCTATGATTGGTTGTCTTATTTACCTAACTGCATCAAGGCCTGATATTATGTTTGCTGTATGTCTCTGTGCAAGATATCAAGTCTCACCCAAGGTCTCTCATATGAATGCAGTACAGAGGATTTTTGGTTATCTCAAGCATCAACCAAAGTTAGGATTGTGGTATCCTAAGGAATCACCTTTTCACTTGGAAGCTTTTTCAGATAGTGATTATGCAGGGGATAATTATGATAAAAGATCAACCACTGGAGGATGCCATTATCTTGGAAGAAGATTAGTTTCATGGCAATGTAAGAAACAAACAATTGCAGCAACATCATCTACTGAATCAGAATATGTTGCAGCTGCAAGTTGTTGTGGACAAGTACTTTGGATGCAAAATCAACTCTTGGACTATGGATTCAATTTCAAGAATACTCCTATCAATATTGATAATGAGAGTACAATTTGTATTGTGAAGAATCCAGTTTACCATTCCAAGACAAAGCACATTCAGATTAGGCATCACTTTATTCGAGATTGTTATGAGCATAGACTCATTAATGTTCTCAAGGTGCACACAGATGATAATGTAGCAGATTTACTCACAAAAGGCTTTGATGTTTCAAGATTCAAGCATTTGGTGGTAAGTATTGGTATGATAAATAATTAAGCCACTTTTGAGGGGAGGCATTAGTGGTTAGTCATTATTTGAGGGGAGGCTACACATATCATTCAACAGAAAAGAAATTTTATTCATTATCATTAGAAGTTGTTACATTCATCATTCAAGAGTTACAGACACAATAAAGACATCAATACATCATCAAAACAACCTACACCAACCCTACCCAACCTACATCCTACATAACCTACTCCATAGGCCTTTTTCCTTTTCCCTGATAGTTGTGCTTTGCCTTCTGAGCAATCTTTCTCTTGTCATCAAAAGATGATTGCTTCCTTGGGCAAGCCAGGCCAAGCACTTGCTTTGGAGGTCTTTCTAGTCTTGCAGGCTTCTTTTGGGCAGACCACTTCATGTTCTTTAAGGCAGAATCTAGAGCCTGTGTCAAGGCTTGTGGCAATTCATTGGATAATGATGAAGCTGGAGCAGAAGTTGACACTTTTTTGTTAGGTTTTAGGTTGGTTGAGCTTGATGCAATAGGAGGAAAATAACCACTCCATCCTGGATTAGAATCAGAATCAGAATCAGAGAAGTAATTGATCTCTAAATCAGTGGAGTCATCGGATGAGATGTATATCAATGGGAAGTTGCTCATGATGAAGTTAGGGTTTTTGTGATGAAGATAATTTTTGATGAAGATAAGTGTTAATGCATGTTCTTTTTATAGGCAAGTAAGTCTCATGGGTTATTAATGATGATCATTCAATTCTACTTGTCTTGGTGGCTTTGGGGAGTAAATATGGAAAGTATTAAATGTATCGGGTTGACTTTCAGAACATATTTTGGTCAAACAGTCAACATTAATAGATATTTTAATGGGAAAGTACTGTTTGCAGTTTTGCCTGAAAGTACTGCTTGCAGTTTTGCCTGAAAGTACTGCTTTGGGAAAGTACTGCTCTGAAGGGTACTGCTGACGTGGAAAAGTACTATTCTAATGGTAAAAAATACGGGGTAATGGTAGAAAGTTTGTTATGGAAGGGATATATGCCAAAATAACGGTATACGCATTTAATGGGTTTTGATTTTTTATATCTTATCCATATTTAACTAACCCTACCGCCTTTTTACTCTCACTTTTCCACTTCTCATTCATCTTTACGCCATCACTTCCATTCTCAATTAACCTTCTACATACTACCTCCATCATCCATACAAATTCACACATGGCTCGTTCAACTTGTAGTAAGCATAATATGATTGCTAATTTGGATAAGACCGAATTGAATCTTGATTTTCATGCTGTGATTGATTTCCTAACTGGGTCTTCAATCAATTACTCTTTATTGGTCAATCCGGATATCATTAGGCCATGGATTCAAGAATTTTGGGCTATTGCTGCATCGGGTTGGGAAGAACCAGATATCTCATTCATTACGGCTAAAGTTGCTGGGTGTAATATTAGGATCACAAAAGCTAGTATTCGCACAGACCTTATGTTTCATGATGAAGAAGGTAGTGTGAGGTTTGACAAACAAGTACTTTGGGACACAGTTAGAGATATTGGGTATGAGGGTTCACTTACTAAGCTTACATTTGAGAAATCCTTAATCAGTCCACACTGGAAGTACCTGATTCATGTTCTACTTCATTGCCTCAGTAACAAAAGTACTGCTTGGAATGAACTTAGTCAAACCATAGCATCTGTCTTAGTGGGATTAGCTACCAATCAGCCTTTCAACTTCTCATTCATGATTCTTGATGGTATGCACAAACACATCAAGAATGGTTCACCATTTTTGATGTATCCCAGGTTCATTCAACTATTTTTGAACAAACAGCTTGAGGGTGTTCCCAAACCTCAAAGCTTCTTGCCAGCCATTGCTCTTCCTAACAAGGTGTTCACTTTTATGGCTACCAAGAGTGCTAAATTTTCTGGAAGGAATACACCTCTCACTGCACATATTTTGGAAATGGCACAAGCTGTTAGAGATGCTGCTCAAGAGGAATCAGACCATATTTCTGAGCATTCAGACTCTGCTCCCACTCCATCCCAAGCTCAAGATGTTTCACAACATTCTGAGCAGTCACACTCAAAGGGAGGATATGCTTCTCAACATACTGTTTCCAATGAAAAGACTGCTTCTCTGCAAGGTACTGCTAGTCCTGTTTCAGATGATGCTGAGAATCAACCACCCACTCCCAATGATTATACTTACACAGATGGTTCTTAAACATCTTGAGGAGATGAGGGGGTCATGGCTGATGAGGAGGCACCTACTCAAGAAGGAGTTCTGGATACTTATACTTTGACAAGGGAACTAAGGAGACTGAAGAGAGCTTATGAAGATCAAACTGCACTACTTTTAAAGTTGGGCAACAAGTTCAAACGATTGAAGAGGTTTGTTTGGCCACTTGTTAAACATCACAGGATATGGGTCAAGTCACAACAGAAAAGTGGTCACAAACCTAAGTCCAAGAAAAGAAAGCTCAAGAAACATTCTTCATTCCCATTGGGGAGGAATTTGCAGAATAAGAATGTGAATGAAGATGCTGGTTTTGATAAGAATGAAGATGCTGATTTTAATGATGATATTCAAATAACACCACTTGAAGAAAACATTCCTCATCAAGATACTACTGAGAGAAAGATTGATGAGACTGAGAAAATTGATCTTCAAGATGCTGATATTCAAGTCAGAAGTGGTGATAAAGAGGAATTGGATGTGGAAGATACTGGTGTTGAAAATGCTCAAGGTACTGCTCATCAAGATACTGCTCATCAAGGTACTGTGAGACAGTTTTTAATCACACCAAGGACCTTGGATTTTGAAGAAGATGTGGGTCCATCCAATCCAGTTCAGGAAGAAGAGGTTAGAAAATCTACCAATAGTGATGATGAGACTATTGCTGAGATTATGATGAGTATATCCAGACCTAGAGGTATTGTTATTCCTGGAGTTGAACATACTCAAGATATACAACCTTCTTCTCAACCTACTCAAGAGCTAGATCCTAAGGATAAAGGGAAAGGAATCTTGGTAGAGTCAGAGAAAAAGAAGAAGAAGAAGGAGTTTACTTTAGCACAGATAAGGGCTTTTCAAGAAGCTCAAGGTGAAGAAGTTGCCAGAAAGTTACAAGCTGAACTAAATGCTGAAGTTGAAATTTCAAAGAAGCCAATTGTTCAACCAAGAAGACCAATGACAAAAGCTCAAGAAAGGAATTTTATGATGAGTTATTTGAAAGGTCGAGGATACAAAGGTCTGCAGAGGTTAAAGTATCAAGAGATGAAAGATCTATATAATGCTGTCAGAGAAGCTTATCAAAGGCAAGTTGATAGTATTATTGGTTTTGATACTGAGGAAGGAAAATAGATGATGGATAAAGTTAAAACAAGAAGCTCAAAGAGAAAAAGAACAAAAACTCAAGAACAGACATCAAAGAAGCTCAAGACCACAATTGAATTAAGAACTGATACAGTGGATGAGCTGAGGAATTATCTAAGGGTTGTTGATTTTGATTATCCCAAGACAAAAGAAGCTGCTGAGACAAAATCTCAGATATCTGCATTGGAGGTTGTAGAATCAAAAGAAGATGGAGATTATTTTGTTTTTCACAGAGAAGATGAAAGCTTTAGAGCATTTAATTTGTTGTGGGACATATTGTATCTTATAGACAGAGAAGATTTACTCCATTTATACCAGCAGATACAAGCTTATTTTGAACATATTCCACTGAAAGGAATAGGGTTAGTCTTGCTGGGTGATCTTACAACTCTTTGGGATACTGAAGCAACAAGTACAGATGACATTTGGAAGAATCAAGAAGATTGGGAAATTCAAAGTTGGAGATACTTTGATTCAGCAGGAGTACATGTGTTAGAGCTAGAAGATGGAACCATGATTCACATGCTAGCAGAAAGGAGATATCCTCTTACAAGAGATCTTATGATCAGAATGCTAGAACATGGTATGGAGGTAGGACAAGAGAATGATACAGCTCTAATGGTGATTGAATTCTTCATCAAATGGACAATTTCGGCAGAGGATGATTCATAAATACTGGTATGGTTTTATTATATATATCTTTTGAATACAAAGTACTTTATTCAAAGTACTGCTATACAAACAGTACTTTATCAAAGTACTGCTTGAAGTTTTAAACCAGTAAAGTTCTTTATAAGATAGCATTTTTTGTAAGTGTGCAAAATACTTTTTGAAGTACAGAATAAAACAGCAACAAAATGTTTATGGGTCACACATGGTGTTAGTACTTGTACTACACAACAAATGGTATTCAACTCACCATGTTTAATAGACAAGAAAGAGTTTGACTCATCATGAGGGTACGGCTCTGATGTGATTATCAAATCCGTTTTTAGTTGACAATTTACTAAAAATTGTATGGTTTTCAACTCACCATATCTGTGATAGTGAAGAGTTGGCTAGCCCACAAGATAATGGCTTGTGGTAAAGGCTATGGAAAATCCATTCATATGGTAATTAGTTCACCATGGTAGTGATTGTACTAAAAGAACTAGCTAGTCCAAAATCAAACGGCTCTTGGTAAAGACTACTCAAATCCGTTGATAGCTGATGATTTGCTAAAACTCGTATGGTTATCAATGTACCATGGTTTACTAACCTAAACATTGGCTACTCCAGAGTTAATGGCTTTGGTAAAGAGATATCAAAATCCATTATTTTTCAATCATTCACCTCTCACAAGAGTTAACATACCTGGAAGTGATGAGAATAGTATGAAACTTAAAAGATTTGATGTACCTTATGTCAATATGTTGCTGAGTAGCTGTAAAGATTGTTGCTGATAGTTGCTGATAAAGATTGTTAATGAATAGTACTTTGATGGTGACTATATAATTACAGTAAAGAAAGATACAATCATTCCTTGAAGTTAAAGATGATATGAATTCAGAGGTAGGCAAAGAAACTTGAAATCAAGCAAGTAGAATTCAAGTTAGGGGAGGATTGTTGGGTTATAAAGTCAACGTACTGCTGGAAGATCAAAGTACTGCTTCTCATAAAAGTCAAAGTGCTGCTGAAGAAAGTCAACGTGCTGCTTATTAAAGAACTGCTATGATAAAGGACTACAATGTAAAACGTTTAAGGATTATTATGTAATTCTAGAATGTTCTTTAGATTAGAGTTAGTTTACTTGTCGTTCAAGTATTGTAAACCGACTAGGGTTTTCCTTATGCCTATAAAAGGATCCCTAGGTTGGCATTAGAGATATACGATTTTAGAGATACATGGAAAGTTTGATATTAGAGTTATTAGGGTTGTTAGTGACGTAAGCAGGTTCAAAGGTTTAATATAAACAAAGTTCTTTGTTAATTCTTCTTAGTTTTGTTAAAGTAGATTCCGCATACTAAACAGAGTTATTCAGTGTTTCATTGTTAGTAGTTAAGGATTTATCCAAGATTACTAAACGCTTATAAGCTACATAGTTAGTTTGGTCAGAGTATATCGATTCAACAATGCATGAGCGAATTCTAATGATCCCATGTTAGGAGCTTTTAGTCGGCTCGACATACGAGTGAAGTAGGAGCTTATATAGTTAGGGAAGATCGTACACGGCCCTACGAATGGTTTAAAGGAATACAACCCGTCATCCACATAATTACAACAAACCAACTAACATATAAAAGATAGCTAGGGAGTAAGGAAATCTAAGTAAACACATATTTCTCTCATATAAGTTTCACAACCAATTTAATTTTCTAGTTATTTAATTTTTATTGCAAAAGTAGATATTTGGGTTAGTTGGCTAGCAACTAATTCCGCCCACTCCTCTATAACCCGAGATTTTTACTTGCTTTTATAAAATCTAAAAATACAAAAAGAATCATCCCTCAACCCCTAGACCTAATTAAAGTAGCTTTTCAAGCCTAACGACACTATTCCCCGAGAGAACGATCAATCCCCCGGTACTTGCCACTTCACTATACTACATCGGTCAGGTACACTGCCTGGTGGGGGTTGTAAGCTTCTCAAGATCCATTGAGAGGTAAAACCTAAGTGCAAAGGTTGCAAAACCCACGCATCAAGTTTTTGGCGCTGCTGCCGGGGAATAGTTATTGTTTAGGTTGAAAATTTTATTTTTACTTAGGTCTACTCATTAGAATCCTTTCTAGTGAGATTTTTATTTTTATTTTTCTAGGTTTTCTTTAGTCTTTCTTTTTCTTCTTGTTTTTGTTCATAACCATTACCATCCGCCATCATGAAGGTGTTAATATCCTTGATCCCATCAACCCACCACAACAAAACCAACCCCAACCAAACCAACCTCCTAGAGCCCGTACTTTAGGCGAATACTCCCGTCCTAGCCACCAAGGCTATCGAAACACCATTGAGCACACCCAAGGAGCCAATGTGTCTCCCTTGCGATCCGACACCATCCGGTTGGTGCAAAGCGGATGTGCATTCCATGGACTTCGTTCCGAAGATCCAAATCAACACCTCAAGGATTTCCTTAAGATCGTAGATTCCATAGACCTTGATGTTGACACTCGAGAGACTACCCGATTACGTCTCTTCCAATTCTCTCTGTGGGACCAAGCTAGTCAATGGCTAGAACGTCTACCCGCAGGATCCATCACCTCTTGGGATAATCTCACTTGTCGCTTCCTTGCTCAATTTTTCCCACCGAGAAGAACCACAAAGCTAAGGAATGACATCTTGGCGTTCCAACAACGCCAAGGCGAAACCTCTACGAGGCATGGACTCGATTCAAGGACTTACTTCAAAAAGTCCCTCACCATGGCATAGACCTTTGGCTCCAAGTCCAAATTTTCTATGACCATATCAATATCCCCACAAGGCAAACCATTGACCAAGCGGCCGGTGGCAAGCTACGTGATCTAAGTGCGGAAAAATCATGGGAACTCATAGAAGATCTTGCTCTTTATGACAACGAAAGTTGGAATGATCCCCGTGATTTGAATAAAACGGTCAAGGCAATATCTTTGCCTTTGAATAATTCAAACACTTCCGACCGTAGGATCATGGAACTTGAGGATCAAGTCAAGTATCTAATGAAATCCCTACGAAGCTCCTAAACCCTTCAAAGCCAAGTGAACAAAATCACTTCTTCATGCAGTATTGTAGTGGTCCCATGACACTCGAGATTGTGGAACTCACGAACAAATTTTGCGGACTAAGCTCTCCGTACGAACGAGCGGGAGAGAAATGGTACACTTTGAACCGAGCAAACCTTACGGTGATTCCTTTACAACCCCTTCTTGGAAAAATCACCCAAACTTTAGGTGGAAACAAAACCAAAACACGCCCCAAAACAATTCTTCCAATCCACCTAATCGTTATCAATCAAACGGTTCATCCTCAAACCGTACTTTCAATAACAATCCCTCCAATAATTATGGTAGTACCAAAAACCTTGAGGGAATGATGTCTAAGTTTATGGCATCTCAAGAAGCTCGCATGGCTAAGTTCGAATCCGAATTTAATCAACAACAAACGGAGATGACCAACAAAATAGACAACTTATTAAAAGCATTCAACAACCAAGGGGTACCATCACCAAATAAGGACGCTAGGAACACAAGTAGCGGACCCCAAATCAAGGACCCCTCATCCTCCAAACATGTCCATTTTGTTAATGTTGTCACTATTAAGCCAATCCCTAAAAGTGAAATAGATAGTGAACATAAGGAGGAAGTTAAGAAAGTTGAGGAGAGTAAGGAGAGGGAAGTAGAAGAAGTAGATGATGGAGAGGACTACTTCGATAGGTTGCCCACTAAGGAAGAACGTGCATACCATAAGGATCTATTCGATGACCCCAAGACGCAATACTTCCTAGATAACCCAATCATCAAAACAGGTGACCCTTCCAACATCAATATACCATGCAACATAGGTCACTTGCATGTTTGGAAAGCTTACATAGATCTTAAGTCTCCCATAAACATCAAGACTAGAGCCTACTACAATCTAATAATGAAAAAGCAATTGGGATTTAGGACGTTTCCTAGCACGGGATGGATAAGCAATTTTGTAGCGAGAGTTAGGGGACTACATGTTTATGTAGGGAGTTTCACCTACGTCACCGAATTTGTGATTGTTGAGGATATTCGTCCGGTAGTAGATGCATGCTTAACTCAAGTAGTTTTTGGAAAGCCGTTTGTTGAGGCCTCTAAAATGAATTATGACCCATCTCTAGGGATAGTTAGGTTCAAGGACGAGACCGATGATGTAGCTTACCAAATGCCATATAAGATAGAGCAATACCGACTCTTGTCAAACATCGAGAAGGAACATAAGCAAGCGGTCTACTATAGGAATGATGAGGATAGACGTAGAGGAGTAGACTATGTTATGAGTAGGATATTTGGTTTCTATAAGGAATGCTTGCAACTAGGTCTGGAATATAAGACTAAACCCGAGGATGACTTAGAGACCATGACCAACGAAGAGGTCACGTAATAGACCGTGACTTTGAGTCTAGCTACAGGACTCGTTAATAAAGAAAAGCGCTTCTTGGGAGGCAACCCAAGCTTTATTTGTTTTGTGTGTTTGTTTGTTTGAATTTATTTGTTTCCGTATCCATGTTTTATTTTTATTGTTAATAGTTCATGTTTCAAATTAAAATTGTGAAAATGCTTTATTTTGTTTTTAACTTCGTCTTAACTACATATAAAGGTATTTTGCAAAAGATAAGTGTAAGGGAAATCTAGATTTGTTTATAAGAACGGAATGGAACATGAATTGTAACAATATAAAATAAACATACATATAAGTATTTGTTAGAGTCAAATGCTTGTATCGAGTCATAATGAAATTTTGCAGGATTCCAGGAGTTAAGGTATTTGTTTTTCCAGAAATTTTCTGGAAACTAAGCATAAGGGTTCTGTCAGATCAATTCTGACGGCGTCAGGCTTTAAACCTTGACGGCGTCAGTCTTTGATTCCAGAAAACATTTTAAAATTTAGTTTTTCTGCCGGATTATAAAAATTACTGCGTCTCTAATTCCAGGAATCTGCAAAATTTTCATTCCACAAGCATTATATCCTTATATAGATTTTGCTGTCGATTTTACACGAGGTTTGCCTAGATTGTTTTCTTAGGTTTAACAGGTTATTTTGGACAAGAAGGTGAACATGGAATCAAGTTCATGACATCAAGCTTTTGGAGTCGCCTTGAGCTTGGAGCTTTTTACATCATCTTGGAAGAAGATCTAACCATGTTACCACACGATCCACGTCAAGAATCAGGGGAGTATTTGTTTCATTCTTTCTTTTTCTACTTTTACATCTTTTATGTGAACATTGGGGACAATGTTCGGTTTAAGTGTAAGGGGGTAAATGAAGGCACCTTAGAAGATGCTTTTACGCTTGATTTTTTCTTTGTCCAATGGTATTTGTGTAATAAAACTGAGAGAAACATTGGTTAGGGCAATTTTAGCGCAAATTTAAATTTTTTTTACAACATTTAGAAGTGAAACTTTAGGTTTAATAAGCGTCTCATGGATAGGGAATTGTATTACTAGCACAAAAACCGTACCACTCAAAAATTTTCCCCCAAATATGTGAGGTTCACCCCTAGAATTGTTAGGAAAAACATTCATCTTTGATCCTTGTGTGTGTACCGGTAGCCTATAGATTCTAGAACTTGCGTTAGGACCATCCCAAATCCACAAGTAAGACTACATTCGTGTAGTTAGATTTACTACATGATAAGAGGCATTAGGATAACCCATGTTTTACACCCGTAATATAATTACATTAACTTCATTGGTCAAGTAATTCTCCCACACCTTAGCGTTGTACTCATTCTTAGTACACGATACCCCTAGTACACCCCTCAGAGCCTATCTTTTCGTTTCTAACTTTAAGCATCTTACTTAAAGGAAGAATTTGTTTACAATCCACCCAAATGTACACCCAAATCGCCTTAGCCTACCTTGTATGCACTCATCTTTAGTGCATTATTGTGACAACATTTATTAAACCCTTAGTTAATTGTCTTATTACTTACATGGTTGCTAAGTCGAGTCATATCCTTGTACATATTGTTTTGGGACGATTGGGACTCATGGGTAAAGTACTAATGTAATTGAGTAATGGGGAAGAACATCAATTATTACCCCCATATGTGTGTTAATATTTTAAAGTACTCCGTGTTTTTCAATTATCTTAATTCGAGTCATTAGAATAGTTAATTGTAAAGTATGTAAAAGTTCAAGTGTAAGGGGAGAACCGAGGCCCCTTCGATGTATTATTTTGGATGGCAGGATAAGAGTGTATGAAAAAAATCGAAAAACAAGAAAAACGAAAAAATTGGAAAAAGAAAAGTAGAAAAAACATACGGACTACCATCCCGTTTCATTTTTATCTTTGTTTATGTTTATGTTATTTTCTTTTTAGCTTAAGTCGAGTCGAGTCTTAGCTTAGCAACGCCACTTTGTGCATGTATTTGATCAATATAATTAACTCGCCACCTTTAAAAATACCCTTTATTCCAACCAAACCATGTTTATCATATCCCTACACTTAACGTTATAACCCTTTGTAAAGCCCTCTTCGATAGTTTATCATAGGTGCTTACGCCTAGTGGAGAAGGTTTTTGATCCTTTCCCAAGCCTATGGTAATCTATTTGCTATGACAGGTGGTGAGTGATATTTCTTCCATTTCCAGTTAGTTATATAGGTTTATAACACCCGAGAGATGAGAGTATCCAAACACTATTTGTGAGGTGCTAGTGTATGATTTCCGTGCTTGTTATGACTAGGGTGGAATGACTATTTGTTGTAGTTACTTTTATATTCGTGTTAAATGACCCCTAGCTCATATTTTGATTGGAATAAGAGCGCATTTGCTTGACGACAAGCAAATCTCAAGTGTAAGGGTATTTGATGAGGCGAAAAGTGTTACGCTTTTAGGGGATCATTTAAGCCCTAATTCGTAATTATTTGATCAAATATTGCCCTAAATTGTTCCTTTTGTCATTTTAGGTACTTTGGAGAGGAATTCTGGAAAAGGAAGCATTTTGGACGTTTTTGGAGCATAAAAGTGAAGAAAACAACAAAGTCTCAAATTATGCTGGAAACAGTACCTGACGGCGTCACGTTATACCTTGTGACGGCGTCACGCGTTGACAACATGAAGGATGATTTTTACACTAGACGCCCCAGAAAGTTNGTTGGGACGATTGGGACTCATGGGCAAAGTACTAATGTAATTGAGTAATGGGGAAGAACATCAATTATTACCCCCATATGTGTGTTAATATTTTAAAGTACTCCATGTTTTTCAATTATCTTAATTCGAGTCATTAGAATAGTTAATTGTAAAGTATGTAAAAGTTCAAGTGTAAGGGGAGAACCGAGGCCCCTTCGATGTATTATTTTGGATGGCAGGATAAGAGTGTATGAAAAAAATCAAAAAACAAGAAAAACGAAAAAATTGGAAAAAGAAAAGTAGAAAAAACATACGGACTACCATCCCGTTTCATTTTTATCTTTGTTTATGTTTATGTTATTTTCTTTTTAGCTTAAGTCGAGTCGAGTCTTAGCTTAGCAACGCCACTTTGTGCATGTATTTGATCAATATAATTAACTCGCCACCATTAAAAATACCCTTTATTCCAACCAAACCATGTTTATCATATCCCTACACCTAACGTTATAACCCTTTGTAAAGCCCTCTTTGATAGTTTATCATAGGTGCTTACGCCTAGTGGAGAAGGTTTTTGATCCTTTCCCAAGCCTATGGTAATCTATTTGCTATGAAAGGTGGTGAGTGATATTTCTTCCATTTCCAGTTAGTTATATAGGTTTATAACACCCGAGAGATGAGAGTATCCAAACACTATTTGTGAGGTGCTAGTGTATGATTTCCGTGCTTGTTATGACTAGGGTGGAATGACTATTTGTTGTAATTACTTTTATATTCGTGTTAAATGACCCCTAGCTCATATTTTGATTGGAATAAGAGCGCATTTGCTTGAGGACAAGCAAATCTCAAGTGTAAGGGTATTTGATGAGGCGAAAAGTGTTACGCTTTTAGGGGATCATTTAAGCCCTAATCTGTAATTATTTGATCAAATATTGCCCTAAATTGTTCCTTTTGTCATTTTAGGTACTTTGGAGAGGAATTCTGGAAAAGGAAGCATTTTGAACGTTTTTGGAGCATAAAAATGAAAAAAACAACAAAGTCTCAAATTATGCTGGAAACAGTACCTAACGGCGTCACGTTATACCTTGTGACGGTGTCACGCGTTGACAACATGAAGGATGATTTTTACACTAGACGCCCCAGAAAGTTTTGAAGAATTAAAACGTGACGGCATCACGCTTTGTGACGCCTAGGCCGTCACGTTATGTTGTAAAGGGAGACGGTCCAGAAGGATTTACAAGGGGACGGCGTCAAGAGTGGATCTGAGCAATCCGAATTTTATTTTGGCGGCGAGGTGACGGCGTCACGACCTATAAGGTGACGCCGTCACAATGTAAAATCTATATACAGTTTTCTAATTTTCATTCATTAGTGTGCAACTTTGGGAACAAAACCCTAGCTCGTTTTTCTACTGTAATTTTGAGGGTTTTTCACCCTTGAAACTTGGATGCTTAATTCAAGATAAGTCTCTTCCAAATCATTCAATATGTCTATGTATTGTGTGATTATATCTTATGCTTGTCTTTCAATTAACATGCTAGGCTAGGTCTTTATTGTGTTTGCTTAGATCTAATGAAACCTAGCTATTGATTATATGTTGTTGGTTTGTTTGCGATTATTGTGTTTGGGTGAAGTCGATGTTAGGCTTAAGAAAATTGGCTAACCTCCTATACGGTAACTTGCTTGAACGTCTTAAGAAACATGAATCGGATGTGTACTATGATTATTTGGTTGTATTTAATGCATGAACGAATTCTAATGATCCCATGTTAAGAGCTTTTAGTCGGGCTCGACATAGGAGTGAAGTAGGAGCTTATAGAGTTAGGGAAGATCGTACACGGCCCTACGAATGGTTTAAAGGAATACAACCCGTCATCCACATAATTACAACAAACCAATTAACATATAAAAGATAGCTAGGGAGTAAGGAAATCTAAGTAAACACATATTTCTCTCATATAAGTTTCACAACCAATTTAATTTTCTAGTTATTAAATTTTTATTGCAAAAGTAGATATTTGGGTTAGTTGACTAGCAACTAATTCCGCTCACTCCTCTATAACCCGATATTTTTACTTGCTTTTATTAAATATAAAAATACAAAAAGAATCATCCCTCAACCCCTAGACCTAATTAAAGTAGCTTTTCTAGCCTAACGACACTATTCCCCGAGAGAACGATCAATCCCCCGGTACTTGCCACTTCAGTATGCTATATCGGTCAGGTACACTGCCTGGTGGGGGTTGTAAGCTTCTCAAGATCCCTTGAGAGGTAAAACCTAAGTGCAAAGGTTGCAAAACCCACGCATCAGGCAGTAGCATGTCTCGATAAAACTCTTTGTGATGATGATATTGAAGATTTAGGGAAATCGGTTTTTGAAGGCGAAGTTTATGCCGCAGTTATTCAAATGCATCTTTCAAAGGCACTTGGATTGCTCTGTTTTATCAAAAAATTTGGAAAATTGTTGGCTCTGCGCATGTAAATGTAGTGGTTCAATTCTTTCATAGTGGAATCATACCGCAAAATATAAAAGAAACTCTAATAACTTTAATACCAAAAACTTAGTCTTCGACATCTTTAAATGATTTTCGTCCCATCAGTTTATGCAATGTAATTTACAAAATACTATCCAATGTCCTCGCTAATAGAATTAAACGAGTGCTTCCGAGGTTAATTGATGAAACTTAGTCTGCTTTTGTTACAGGACGAATGATCACTGATAATTGATGCGTGAGTTTTGCAACCTTTGCACTTAGGTTTTACCTCTCAAGGGATCTTGAGAAGCTTACAACCCCCACCAGGCAGTGTACCTGACCGACGTAGTATAGTGAAGTGGCAAGTACCGGGGGATTGATCGTTCTCTTGAGTAATAGTGTCATTAGGCTTGAAAAGCTACTCTATTTAGGTCTAAGGGTTGAGGGATGATTCTTTTTGTATTTTTATATTTAATGAAAGCAAGTAAAAATCTCGGTTTTTGGAAGAGTGGGCAGAATTAGTTGCTAGTCAACTAACCAGTTAACTACTTTTGCAAATAAATTAAAATAACTAGAAGATTAAAGTGGTTGTGAAACTTATATGAGAGAAATATGTGTTTACTTAGATCTCCTTACTCCCTAGCTATCTTTTATATGTTAATTGGTTTGTTGTAATTGTGTGGATGACGGGTTGTATTCCTTTAAACCATTCGTAGGGCCGTGTACGATCTTCCCTAACTCTATAAGCTCCTACTTCACTCCTATGTCAAGCCGACTTAAAGCTCCTAACATGGGATCATTAGAATTCGCTCATGCATTAAATACAACCAAATAATCGTAGTACACATCCGATTCATGTTTCTTAAGACGTTCAAGCAAGTTACCGTATAGGAGATTAGCCAGTTTTCTTAAGCCTAACATCGACTTCACCCACCCACAATAATCACAAGCAAACCAACAACGTATAATCAATAGCTAGGTTTCATTAGATCTAAGCAAACACAATAAAGACCTAGCCTAGCATGTTAATTGAAAGACAAGCATAAGATATAATCACACAATACATAGACATATTGAATGATTTGGAAGAGACTTATCTTCAATTAAGCATCCAAGTTTCAAGGGTGGAAAACCCTCAAAATACAGTAGAAAAAACGAGCTAGGGTTTGTTCCCAAAAGTTGCACACTAATGAATGAAAATTAGACGAATATATATAGAATTTACAATCTGACGGCGTCACCTTATAGGGTGTGACGCCGTCACCTCGCCGCCAAAATGCTATTCGGATTGCTCAGATCCACTTCTGACGCCGTCCCCTTGTAAATCATTCTGGGCTGTCTCCCTTTAGCGTATAACGTGACGGCCTAGGCGTCACAAAGCGTGACGCCTTCACGTGTTAAACTTCAAAATCTTTCTGGGGCGTCTAGTGTAAAAATCATGCTCCTTGTAGTCAAAGCGTGATGCCGTCACAAGGTATAACGTGACGCCGTCAGGTACAATTTCCAGCATATTTTGAGACTTTGTCGTTTTCTTCACTTTTATGCTCCAAAAATGTCCAAAGTGCTTCATTTTCCAGATTTCATCTCCGAAGTACCTAAAATGACAAAAGGAACGATTTAAGGCAATATTTGATCAAATAATTTTGGATTAAGGCTTAAATGATCCCTTAAAACCGTAACACTTTTCGCCTCATCGAATACCCTTATACTTGAGATTTGCTTTTCCTCAAGCAAATGCGCTTTTATTCCAATTAAAATATGAGCTAGGGGTCATTTAACACGAATATAAAAGTAATTACAATAAATAGTCACTCGACCCTAGTCATAACAAGCACGAAAATCATACACTAGCACCTCACAAATAGTGTTTGGATACTCTCATCTCGCGGGTGTTATAAGCCTATATAACTAGATGGAAATGGAAGAAATATCACTCACTACCTGTCATAGCAAATAGATTACAATAAGCTTGGGTAAGGATAAAAAACCTTCTCCACTAGGCGTAAGCACCTAAGATAAACTATCAAAGAGGGCTTTACAAAGGGTTATAATGTTAGGTGTAGGGATATGATAAACACGGTTTGGTTGGATTAAAGGGTATTTGTAGTGGTGGCAAGTCAATTATCTTGATCAAATACATACACAAGGTGGCGTTGCTAAGCCAAGACTCGACTCGACTTAAGCTAATAAGAAAATAACATAAACAAAATAAAGATAAAATGAAACGGGATGGTAGTCCGTATGTTTTTTCTACTTTTCTTTTTCCATTTTTTTTTGTTTTTTTCTTGTTTTTCTCTTTTTATTTTCTTGTTTTTCTCTCTTTTGTTTCTTTTTTTTTTCTTTTTTTTTTCATGCACTTTTACCCTACCATCCAAAATACATTATAGGGGCCTCGGTTCTCCCCTTACACTTGAACTTTTACATACTTTACAATTAACTATTCTAATGACTCGAATTAAGATAATTGAAAAACTTGGAGTACTTTAAAATATTAACGCACATGTGGGGGTAACAATTGACTTCTTTCCCATTACTCCATTACACTAGTACTTTACCCATGAGTCCCAATCGTCCCAAAACAATATGTACAAGGATATGACTTGACTTAACAACCATGTAAGTAATAAGACAATTAACTAAGGGTTTAAACAAATGTTGTCACAATAATGCACTAAAGATGAGTGCATACAAGGTAGGCTAAGACGATTTGGGTGTACATTTGGGGTGGATTGTAAACAAATTTCTTCCTTTAAGTAAAATGCTTAAAGTTAGAAACGAAAAGATAGGCTCTGAGGGGTGTACTAGGGGTATCGTGTACTAAAGATGAGTACATCGCAAAGGTGTGGGAGAATTACTTGACCAATGAAGTCAATGTAATTATAATACGGGTGTAAAACAAGGGTTATCCTAATGCCTCTTATCAATTAGTAAATCTAACTACACGAATGTAGTCTCACTTGTGGATTTGGGATGGTCCTAACGCAAGTTCCAAAATCTATAAGCTACCGGTATACACACAAGCACCAACAATGAATGCTTTTCCTAACAATTCTAGGGGCGAACCTCACATATTTGGGGGAAAATTTTTGAGTGGTACGGTTTTTTGTGCTAGTAATACAATTCCCTATCCATGAGACGCTTATTAAGACCAAAGTTTCACTCCTATATGTTGTAAAAATTTTTAAATTTGCGCTAAAATTGCCCTAACAAATATTCTCTCAGTTTTATTACACAAATACCATTGAACAAAACAAAAATCAAGCGTAATAGCATTTTCTAAGGTGCCTTCATTTATCCCCCTTACACTTAAACCGAACATTGTCCCCAATGTTCACATAAAAGATGTAAAAGTAGAAAATGGAAGAATGAAACAAATACTCCCCTGATTCGTTTGATGTGGATCGTGTGGTAACATGGTTAGATCTTCGTCCAAGATGATGTAAAAGCTCCAAGCTCAAAGCGACTCCAAAAGCTTGATGTCACGAACTTGATTCCGTGTTCACCTTCTTGTCCAAAATAACCTGTTAAACCTGAGAAAACAATCTAGGCAAACTTTGCGTAAAATCGGAGGCAAATTCTATAAATGGATATAAAGCTTGTGGAATGAAATTTTTTTGCAGATTCCTGGAATTAGAGATGCAGTAATTTTTATAATCCGGCAGAAAAACTAAATTTTAAAAACGTTTTCTGGAATAAAAGGCTGACGCCGTCAGGTTTTAACCCTGACGCCGTCAGAATTGATCTGACAGAATCCTTATGTTTAGTTTCCGGAAAATTTCTGGAAAAACAATCACCTTAACTCCTAGAATCATGCAAAATTTCATTATGACTCGATACAAGCATTGACTCTAACAAATACTAATATGTATGTTTATTTTATATCGTTACAATTCATGTTCCAATTCGTTCTTATAAACAAATTTAGATTTCCCTTACACTTATCTTTTGCAAAATACCTTTATATGTAGTTAAGATGAAGTTAAAAACAAAATAAAGCATTTTCACAATTTTAATTTGAAACATGAACTAATAATAACCAAAATCAAACATACATACGGAAACAAATAAAATCAAACAAACAAACACACAAAACAAATAAAGCTTGGGTTGCCTCCCAAGAAGCACTTTTCTTTATTAACGAGTCTTGTAACTAGACTCAAAGTGACTCTCTATTACGTGACTTCTTCGTCAAAGGTTATGTCTTCCTCATTGATCAATTCATTACCACTTTCTTGGTAATGCTTAACTCGTTGTATATTTACTGTGAATTCCCTGTTCTCGTCATCAATTAATACCACGGCTCCTGCTCTTGAGGAGCTTTTGACAGTGAATGGCCCATACCATCTGGACTTCAGTTTCCCAGGAAATAACCTTAAACGCGAGTTATATAATAGAACCTTATCTCCCTCCGAGAATTCCTTAGGTTTCTTAATCCGTTGGTCATGCCATCTTTTTGCTCTCTCCTTGTACGTAATGGAAGATTCATAAGCCTCCAATCTCAATTCATCAAGCTCTTGAAGCTGTAAGAATCTATTTGTTCCTGCGATTGTGTAATCCAAGTTGCAGGCCTTAAGTGCCCAATATGCCTTATGCTCCAGTTCTACTGGGAGGTGACATGCCTTGCCATAGACCATAAGGAAAGGGGTTGTTCCGATAGGTGTCTTATAAGCAGTTCGGAAGGCCCACAGTGCTTCGTCTAGCTTGAAGGACCAGTATTTTCTATTTTGGTTAACTGTCTTCTCTAATATCCTTTTTATTGCCCTGTTGGTGTTTTCGACTTGACCGTTGGTCTAAGGATGATTAGCAGTGGAGAATCGATGGGAGACTCCATATCTTTTCATGACCTTTTCCATTTGCGTATTGCAAAAATGGGTCCCTCTGTCACTGATAAGAGCTTTTGGGATGCCAAATCTGGCGAACAGTTTCTTTAGGAAGTGAATGACTACCCTAGCATCGTTGGTCCTAAGGGCTTGCACATCCACGCACTTTGAAACATAGTTAATGGCTACTAAGAAGTATTCATTCCCTCCTGAATATGGAAAGGGTCCCATGAAGTCAATTCCCCAAACATCGAAAACTTCACAGATTTGCATATAATTCTGGGGTGCTTCATCTCTTCTGGAGATATTCCCAGCTCTTTGACAAGCGTCACATGCCTGGATCATTGCCTTCACATCACAAAACACTGTAGGCCAATAGAATCCGGCGTTAAAGATTTTTCGCGCGGTGGTGTTCATGCCATGATGTCCTCCGGATGGACTTGCATGACATTCTTTCATTATTTTGACTGCTTCCTTCTCGGAAACATGTCGCCTGATGACCTGATCAGGGCATCTATGGAACAAGAAAGGTTCGTCCTAAAAGTAGTATTTTAATTGAGCGAAGAACCTCTTCCTTTCATGTCAGTTCATGTGTTCGGGAATAACTCTGCTTTCCAGGTAGTTAGCATAATCTGTACCATGGTTCAGAATCATTTATTAACATGAGTTGTTCATCGGGAAACGAGTCTCGAATCTCACTCTTATCAGATTCGCTTAGGCTGGGGTTTTCTAGTCGAGAGAAATGATCAGCCGCTAGATTTTCTGCTCCCTTCTTATCACGAATTTCTACATCAAATTCTTGCAGTAATAAGATCCAACGGATTAGCTGCGGTTTAGCGTCTTGCTTACTGAAAAGGTATCGTAGGGCTGAATGATCAGTGAAGACAACGGTTTTTGAGAGGACTAGATATTGGCGAAACTTATCAAAAGCGAATACCACGGCTAACAACTCTTTTTCCGTGGTGGTGTAATTCTCCTGAGCAGGATTCATGGTTTTGCTAGCATAGTATATTGGCTGGAAATGTTTGTCAAGCCTCTGGCCTAGTACTGCCCCAACAGCATAATCACTAGCATCACACATGATCTCAAAAGGTAGCTCCCAATTGGGGGTAACCATAATTGGAGCTTGCGTGAGTTCTCTCTTCAATAGGTCGAAGGAATCCTTACACTCTTGAGAGAATTCGAATGGAGCATCCTTTACAAGAAGCTGAGTCATTAGCCGAGCTATTTTTGAGAAATCCTTAATGAATCTCCTATAAAAGCCAGCATGACCCAAGAAGCTCCGTATTGCTTTGACCGTGGTGGGGTAAGGCAACTTGGATATAGCCTCGATTTTCACTCGGTCCACCTCAATCCCGTTTCCAGAAATTTTGTTTCCAGGCACGATACCTTCTTTCACCATGAAATGGCATTTTTCCCAGTTTAAAACCAGGTTAGTTTCCTCGCAACGTTTGAGCATTTTTTCGAGGTTAGCAAGACAACGGTCGAAAGAGTTTCCGAAGACAGAAAAATCATCCATGAAGACTTCCATGCTGTCTTCCATTAGTTCGTGAAAGATTGCAGTCATGCATCGTTGGAAAGTGGCGGGAGCGTTACATAGTCCAAAAGGCATCCTCTTGTAGGCTAATGTACCGTAAGGACATGTGAACGTGGTCTTTTCTTGGTCCTCAGGGGCGATAGGGATTTGGAAATATCCTGAGAATCCATCCAAAAAGCAATAGTATTTGTATCCTGCTAGCCTCTCCAACATTTNTAAAACCAGGTTAGTTTCCTCGCAACGTTTGAGCATTTTTTCGAGGTTAGCAAGACAACGGTCGAAAGAGTTTCCGAAGACAGAAAAATTGTCCATGAAGACTTCCATGCTGTCTTCCATTAGTTCGTGAAAGATTGCAGTCATGCATCGTTGGAAAGTGGCGGGAGCGTTACATAGTCCAAAAGGCATCCGCTTGTAGGCGAATGTACCGTAAGGACATGTGAACGTGGTCTTTTCTTGGTCCTCAGGGGCGATAGGGATTTGGAAATATCCTGAGAATCCATCCAAAAAGCAATAGTATTTGTATCCTGCTAGCCTCTCCAACATTTGATCGATGAAAGGAAGAGGGAGTGATCCTTTCGGGTTGCATCATTCAGTTTCCTATAGTCGATGCACACACGCCAACCAGTGACTGTTCTCTGGGGTACCAACTCATTTTTATCATTTTTTACCACTGTCATTCCTCCTTTCTTAGGTACAACCTGTACGGGACTGACCCATGGACTATCTGATATTGGGTAAATTAGTCCCCCATCTAGGAGTTTAATGACTTCTTTCTTTACGACCTCCTTTATGTTGGGATTCACTCGCCTTTGAGGTTATACAGTCGGTTTATAATCCTCCTTCATGAGGATCTTGTGTGTGCAGAAAGTCGAATCAATCCCCTTGATGTCTGCTACACTCCAGGCAATAACTCCTTTATATTTCTTTAAAACCCCTAGGAGTTTATTCTTCTGCTCGTTTTTCAAGGAGGAGCTAATGATTACCAGAAGTTGATCTTCCCCTTGGAGGAAAGCATACTCTAAGTGGGTTGGGAGTTCCTTAAGCTCTAACATGGGTGGCTCGACGATGGAAGGTTTAAGCTTGTTTTCGGGTTTACGAAGTTCGAGTGGTTCGGCGTCTTCCCGTCTGGGGTAGAAGGAGACTGCGTTGATTTCTTCAGCCTTTCCTTCTTCAAAGAAGGAAGGGAAAGCTTCGTCACGCAACCATCCTGCCTCAACTTGTTCATCTACACAATCATCAATGACATCGTATAGCTCATCGACCTCCCCGATAAAATACAGCCGGTTGGCTGCCTCAAGAGAAAGATTCATTGTGTCTTTGATGTCAAAGGTTAAGCTGTCGGTACTTACTCGCAAGGTCAGCTTGCCGTCATGAACATCAATGATGGCCCGAGCAGTTGCAAGGAATGGTCTCCCTAGGATGATGGGCACGAGATCGTCTTCTTCCATTTCCAAGATTACAAAGTCAACTAGAAATTTGAACTTCCCCACTTTGACCAGCACATTCTCACATATTTCCATGGGGTATTTGACCGATCTATCAGCGAGTTGGATGTTCATTCGGGTTTGTATCAATCCTGAGTATCCTAGTTTGAGGAACATGGAATATGGCATGAGATTGATGCTTGCCCCTAAGTTGGCCAGAGCATTCTTTACTGATAGAGAACCTATAGAACGATGCAAGGTAAAGCTACCGGGGTCGTCTACTTTCTTTGGTAATCCTCGTTGGGTTACCACAGAGCATTCTTCTCCTAAGGTCACAAGACCCTCGAGCTTTTTTCTATTGGCGAGTAGCTTCTTGAAGTATGTACTATATTTGGGCATATGGTAACTTGCATCAAGGATGGGTATAGTGACGACCGAATTCTTCAAGTATGATAGGAACCTTTATTGTCGTTCTCAACCATTTGAATTTTTAGGCGGGACGGATAGGGGACTTTCGCGGATTGTTTGGGTAGAGAGGAGGTTACCTGAGGAGGCTGCTCAGGAATCTCGTCGCGCACGTCGCCTTCTTCTTCGCGAGAGGCATCGAGTTCCGTGACGTTGGGCTGTTGGACTAAGTATAGAGGGTCCTTAGTTGTTGTTCCCGCTCTAGTAGTGATGGCTAGTAAAGGGTCATTATGGTCCATTTAGGGTTTGGTGTAGCTGTCAAGTGAGGTACTGAGCTCTGTGTATTTGGCCTTTAAGTCATTTTGTTGATCGTTTATGAGGTCGTCGAGGCCTTTCAGCATAAGATCTTTTTCATGCGTGAAATGTCCAAGGTCATTCTCGAAAGTGCTTCGAACCTTGAAGTCAGGACCTTCTTCTCCTTCCCTATTTCTCACGAGATTCCCCCAAGGGGTGAAATCGTTGTTTTGATAGAATACCAAAAGGGAAGGGTCATCAAAGATGTCATGGCTTGACAGACACGCTTTTTCGGTGGTGGCACCTTCCCCGCATTCCTCCACTTGGTGCGGGCCTCCACATTGGTCACAAATTAGATATGGGTTTGACAATCGTTTAGCGGTTCGTGACCCGTTAAGATAAGAAACTTTTTCGTGCAGTTTCCTTAGCCTGCTGTCAAGAGGGGGTTTTTGTGTGACCTCAAACATGCTCGTGATCGAATCGTGTTCATCCCATGTGTCATCTTGATCTTGAGCATATTCCTCAATCCTATTCCACCCCTCCTCAGCACTCAACTCGGATATCCTCCCTTTCACCAAATTATTCACTCCTCTCTGGTCATTTTTGAGAGATACTATCGTAAAATATTTGGACCAGAAGCCAGAGTTCAATACCATGATGGGGAACTTGTCTTATTAGATCCTTGAATCTAATCCAAGATTTATGAATGGGTTCTGCTTGCCCGACACGGAATCGGAGGAGTTTGTCTTTGAGTGCCGAGGTTCTTCCTATGGGAAAGAACTTTTCATAGAATTTTGAAATGAGTTGTTCCCAGATGGACTCAGAAGGAAGCTTGT
Source organism: Artemisia annua (assembly GCA_014162995.1). Classification (NCBI taxonomy): domain Eukaryota; kingdom Viridiplantae; phylum Streptophyta; class Magnoliopsida; order Asterales; family Asteraceae; genus Artemisia; species Artemisia annua. The sequence continues at coordinate 85,353 of LBNU01022405.1, forward strand.
TGTACCATTCCTTGGCTTTATCTTGAAGGGTAAAGGGAAAGAATCGAAGTCGAAAGGTATCCCTAGTGGCTCCGTCCGTATGGATGGTGTCCACTATTTTCAGGAAATCTTTGATGTGTTGGATTGGTTCTTCCGATTTTAGCCCATGGAACTTGCATACACTTTGGACAAGCCAAACGTCAGTTGCACGCAAGACCCCTTCTGTGCGTTCGTGTGGAAACACAATATCATTAGAGAAGCCACGAGGAGTGGGGGAAGAATAATCTTTGAGGCGCTTGGGGGTAGGAACCTCAGGAATTTCTGTATCGTGATTTGATCGGGGGCTAGGTGGTGTGTCGTGATGATCAGAATCTTCTTTAGAAAGGGCTTCATCGAAGTTGATGGCGATACCAATTGGTTTAGACATTGAAGAGTGTTGTCTTAACCTATGCATTTCCCTTTCAGGTTCTGCGTAAGAGTGGATAAGGTCTCTTAAGGAACTACGACTCCTAGTAACTCTATGGTTGGAGAGATCTTCGTTTACCATGTTGGCCAAGGAAGATTTAAGCGAAGGGTTGGGAAGAAAAAGATAGACTAAAGAAAACCTAGAAAAATAAAAAATAAAAATCTCACTAGAAAGGATTCTAATGAGCAGACCTAAGTAAAAATAAAATTTTCAACCTAAAGAATAACTATTCCCCGGCAGCGGCGCCAAAAACTTGATAGCGTGGGTTTTGCAACCTTTGCATTTAGGTTTTACCTCTCAAGGGATCTTGAGAAGCTTACAACCCCCACCAGGCAGTGCACCTGACCGATATAGTTTAGTGAAGTGGCAAGTACCGGGGGATTGATCGTTCTCTCGGGGAATAGTGTCGTTAGGCTTGAAAAGCTACTCTAATTAGGTCTAAGGGTTGAGGTATGATTCTTTTTGTATTTTTATATTTAATGAAAGCAAGTAAAAATCTCGGTTTTTTGGAAGAGTGGGCGGAATTAGTTCCTAGTCAACTAACCCAGTTAACTACTTTTGCAAATAAATTAAAATAACTAGAAAATTAAAGTGGCTGTGAAACTTATATGAGAGAAATATGTGTTTACTTAGATTTCCTTACTCGCTAGCTATCTTTTATATGTTAATTGGTTTGTTGTAATTGTGTGGATGACGGGTTGTATTCCTTTAAACCATTCGTAGGGCTGCGTACGATCTTCCCTAACTCTATAAGCTCCTACTTCACTCCTATGTCGAGCCGACTAAAAGCTCCTAACATGGGATCATTAGAATTCGCTCATTCATTAAATACAACCAAATAATCGTAGTACACATCTGATTCATGTTTCTTAAGACGTTCAAGCAAGTTACCGTATAGGAGGTTAGCCAGTTTTCTTAAGCCTAACATCGACTTCACCCACCCACAATAATTACAAGCAAACCAACAACATATAATCAATAGCTAGGTTTCATTAGATCTAAGCAAACACAATAAAGACCTAGCCTAGAATGTTAATTGAAAGACAAGCATAAGATATAATCACACAATACATAGATATATTGAATGATTTGGAAGAGACTTATCTTCAATTAAGCATCCAAGTTTCAAGGGTGGAAGACCCTCAAAATACAGTAGAAAAAATGAGCTAGGGTTTGTTCCCAAAAGTTGCACACTAACGAATGAAAATTAGATCAGTATATATAGAATTTACAATCTGACGGCGTCACCTTATTGGGTGTGACGCCGTCACCTCGCTGCCAAAATGCAATTCGGATTGCTCAGATCCACTTCTGACGCCGTCCCTGATGCGTGGGTTTTGCAACCTTTGCACTTAGCTTTTACCTCTCAAGGGATCTTGAGAACCTTACAACCCCCACCAGGCAGAGTACCTGACCGATGTAGTATAGTGAAGTGGCAAGTACCGGGGGATTGATCGTTCTCTCGGGGAATAGTGTCGTTAGGCTTGAAAAGCTACTCTAATTAGGTCTAAGGGTTGAGCGATGATTCTTTTTGTATTTTTATATTTTATGAAAGCAAGTAAAAATCTCGGTTTTTGGAAGAGTGGGCTGAATTAGTTGCTAGTCAACTAACCCAAATAACTATTTTTGCAAATAAAATAAAATAACTAGAAAATTAAAGTGGTTGTGAAACGTATATGAAAGAGATATGTGTTTACTTAGATTTCCTTACTCCCTAGCTATCTTTTTTATATGCCTAATTGGGGCTTTTGTTGTAATGGATGTGGATGACGGTTGTATTCCCTTAAACCATTCGTAGGGCCGTAGTACGATCTTTCCCCTAACTCTTATAAGCTCCTACTTCACTCCTATAGTCGAGCCGGACTAAAAGCTCCTAACAGGGATCATTAGAATTCGCTCATTGCATTAAATACAACCAATAATCGCTAGCTACACATCCGATTCATGTTTATATAAGACGTTCAAGCGAATTACTGTATAGGAGGTTAGCCATTTTTCTTAAGCCCTAACATCGGACTTTCACCAACCACAATAATCACAAAGCAACCAAAATTCATATAATCAATAGCTAGCGTTTCATTAGATCTAAGAAAACACAATAAAGACCTAGCCTAGCATGTTAATTGAAAGACAAGCATAAGATATAATCACACAATACATAGACATATTGCATGATTTGGAAGAGACTTATCTTCAATTAAGCATCCAAGTTTCAAGGGTGGAAAACCCTCAAAATACAGTAGAAAAAACGAGCTAGGGTTTTGTTCCCAAAAGTTGCACACTAATGAATGAAAATTAGAAAACTATATATAGATTTTACATCCTGACGGCGTCACCTTATAGGGTGTGACGCCGTCACCTCGCCGCCAAAATACTATTCGGATTGCTTAGATCCACTTCTGACCTCGTCCCCTTGTAAATCACCTTGGGCCGTCTCCCTTTAGCATATAACGTGACGGCCTAGGCGTCACAAAGCGTGACGCCGTCACGTGATAAACTTCAAAATCTTTCTGGGGCGTCTAGTGTAAAAATCATCCTTCATGTTGTCAAAGTGTGACACCGTCACAAGGTATAACGTGACGCCGTCATGTACAATTTCCAGCATCATTTGAGACTTTGTCGTTTTCTTCACTTTTATGCTCCAAAAATGTCCAAAATGCTTCCTTTTCCAGAATTCCTCTCGAAAGTACCTAAAATGACAAAAGGAACGATTTAAGGCAATATTTGATCAAATAATTACGGATTAGGGTTTAAATGACCCCCTAAAAGCGTAACACTTTTCGCCTCATCAAATACCCTTATGTTAGAACCTAGCTTTCTATGAAACGTTTTCAATCAAGTCTCCGGTTATTTCATCAATTTGTAATAGGTTGCTAAGTTTATTTATAGATCATGTTATATTTAAGGGTAAGCCTTTACTCCATCCAATGGGCCTCCCTAAAGCCCATACGAATTAGAGAAGGGAAGAGGGAAGGGAGTGGTTGCGCCTAGCTGCTTCACCTATAAATTAGGACGTCTATGTAATGCTCACTCTTGTTGGTTATTCATTTACATAGAGAAACTCCTTGCCACTTTTAATTTTCATATTTGTCTAATCAACCAAACATCTATTTC
>LBNU01022406.1:9446-23886 GCA_014162995.1 Artemisia annua
TTTTACTAAATCTAATATTTGCATTACTTAAACATTAAATTGTTTACTTGAAGACTTTATGTGCTTGCTAAATTACTTGTTTGGTTATTTAACCGTATGACCTGACTCATTGTTTACAAGCTGTATTATTTTAATATGGACACAAGTGTTTAAATCATATCTGTGAGTTTATAGCCCCACTCTATTTATACTCGTTTTTACAACTATGGGGTGAGAAACATGCAAAATATTTTTCTGGACCACTATACTATTTCTATTTTTCCCAAAACTATTGCGTAGTTAGCCTAAGCCCCTGAACCCACTGTTATGCCCAATTTTCATGAACCGTTAGTTCCTGCTAGGAAGCGCGATTGTTATAAATAGATCTATTGGGGGTGACTCCCCCCGTTCGGTTGGCCAGACGGGTCAATGCGGGCGTATACCAAGTCGGATTACGAGTGTATTGGGTTAAACACTCGCTATGGGCCCTGATTATTATATTTATGTGCTATATTGTAGCGCACTGAACTGTCTAGCTTCGGTTGCATGAACTTAGTGCTAGCGCAATAGACTCTTATTTTGTGTGACATTATATTCGTTGTAATGATCACATACTCTGCCTATGGTCCAACTAAATGCTAAATACTCATGATCTATTTTACTGATATTTTTCATGATGCTGTGAGTAAAGCAGTGGTCACTAAAACTGAACTTGATTTGTTTGTGAAAGGTTATTCACACTCGAGAAACTTGTGGTCCACTTTACTACACTTACTTGAAAGTAAATTATATTTTTCATGACATTGTGAGTGACACAATGGTCACAAACTTTCTATTGAACTCACATTACTTGTACTCTACATTGTTATTTATTCAAACCTATGAACTCACCAGTGTAAGCTGACCTTTTAGCATGTATTTTCAGGTTTAAAGCGATAGCTTCTATTGGAGGCGTTGGCAGGGCAAGGCATGGTCATAGGTGACTCTGATATAATTGGGACCGCTTTATTTATTCTATGGGCCTATTTTCCGTACTATTGTTGAACGATGTAAATTGAATATTTTGTTAAAGAAAATTTTTCTAAATGGTCGAGATAAAAACCGTTCTTTTTACTTTGTGTTGTGATACCAATTTAGTAGCACCCAAACATGTATGCTTCCGCTAAACCAGATTTTGGGGGTGTTACACGTATGGCTTGCTGTTAGCGAATCTAGAGACCTTGTGAATGAACGTTCTTTTTGGAATGCTGTTACAAAGGTTCAACGATTAGACTAATGGTGAGCATGACGTGGCAGAGAAAAGGAGGGGGATTGACCCTCCTTATTGTGTCTAGCCTAACAAACGGATACTTTGTTTATGTCAGTTGGGTATCTCTCGATAGGGGTGTTCAGTATTTGGTTTGACACCGAACAAACCGAAATATAAATCGGACCGGAACCGAATAAAACCGGACCGAAAATTTTAATTGGTGTATGGTTTGGTTTAAAACCAAACCGAAGTATTTAATTGGTGTTTGTTTTGGTTTTGGGTTTGACAAATACATAACCAAACCAAACCGAAAAAACCGAATATATATCTATCTACACAAAAAAGTATAAATTATATATATACAGATTTTATATGTTTATCTTCCTAACAACCTAAAAATTTAAAATATCTTATAAACTAACTACTCCTTAAATCAAGGATGCTTGAAGATGAAATATTCAAGCATAAGACTTCCGTTAAGTTATGAAACATTTTGGTTTCTTAAACTTTTGTTTTGTTGATTTACTTAAACACTTTATGAGACCTTTTGATTGGGTAATTTTATTTGAACTTTTAGGTTTTTATTTGTGACTTTTAGAAGTTTACTTGAATTTGGTTTTCTTGGTTTTAACCGAAACCAAACCGAATTCTAAATTGGTGTATGGTTTGGTTTTATCGGTTTTATAATTGGTTTGGTTTGGTTTTGGTTTTAACTTTTAAAATTTTTAAACCGATTAACCCGAACCGTACAACCCATGAAACCGAAAACCGAACCGATGGACACCCCTATCTCTCGATTCTCTTACTATTTAGATCTCATTTTATATGTACACAATTTTTAAAGACATTCAACTACCTATATGATTGTGACAAAGCTAGCACCCACAAAGTATATTGTGCAGCCCATTTTGATATAGTTAATTATCTGAAAATCATGTAATCGTTACACAATGCCCAACACCCCCTTCAACTGTAGTATTAATATTTCACCAGGCTGTCGGTTTAGCTTTATATGCTTCGGTCCGTGGCCCATTATATGACCAAGTAACAGTCCAAGCATATAGTGATGGTTTGGCTAATACATTTTTGATCCCAAAGACAAAGAAACGTTTTATTTAGAAACAAGATTGGCGGCGGTCGGCCGCGTTGCGGCCTGGCGGGGTTTTTTTTAGGTGTAGTAATTGGTTGTTGTTCTATCGTTTTCTTTACTGCTTGTGATATGGTTATATTTTAAACCGTTTTTTTAAGTCAAAATATACATTGGTTCATTTATAAGAATGCATTCTGATTTTTATATTTGCTATATAGTCATACGCATAAAGAAGAAATAATGGGACAACATCGTTAATTTTAAAAATTGTAAAAAAAAAAAATAATGGATCACTACATGAATGTACACTTTAATCTATAATAATTTTGAACATGGACATTCTTAAGCTATATTCCATTCATGATCGTCTCTGAAGAGGCCCATTGCTTGGCAATCATCCCTATATGTACGATAAATACGGCCAGCAACTGTGCGGATATGGTCAAAGGATGTACCACCTTTTTGGTGACACAACCACATCCTTAGGTAAAATACATCGGCTGGGGTTGCTACCTGGTCTTCGTCTCCGTTGCTAATATTTTCCATCTTTATGCAATATAGGTACGTTAAGTGGTGGCCGTCTCTATTGTTAGTGTTATACCTGGACCATTCGGTTAGTGTTGTTCTTTTGTTAATCATTCTTGCAACCAATATTTTCCTTCCGAGCAAGAAAAGGGGGGAAAACACATATGAAAGGCAATCAGCCTAAATAAAATGAAAATGACTGATAAAACAATTGAACTAAGTATGTGTGGAAAATTTGTGCTAGCTTATTTAGTGGCCTTATATAAATTTGGAAATAGCTGATAAAATGAAAAGTGAGTTTTGATATTTTCCAAATGTACATAAGGCGAAAAGGCTAGCAAGCACGGTACAACAAACACCTTAAATAAAAACAAAAGTGAAACGAATTTGGCAAAAACATTAAGTCACCTGTTCTGTAACATCAGAGATGGCATGATAGTGGATGATTGCATACTGCGTCGTAAGTTCACATTAAAGGTACCTGGTCAAGTAAATACAAAAATTACAACCATACTAAGCAAAAAAATTGAAAACCATATATTGCAGAATCAGTATAGATACAATGAATAATTTAGTGAAGGCACCTGCAAACCCATGCTGCATTGAAGTAATAACAAATTCCAAAGAAAGAATAAAAGTTGATTTAGCTTTTCAGATCTTACCTTGCATTGTTGCACTATAGCCAAACTTTCAGGAAACCAAGGTCTTAACTCGCAAAATCGCCTTATATTCACAGGTTAACAAGGGCCAGAGAAAAGGGAAGCTCAGATCTGCATTTTCGTGGGCGGCTTCACACATCTGACATGGCTGCACCTGGTTCCCGTTAGCGGTCACCCCGCCTATATACCAGAATGCGTGAGCCACCAGCACACGAAAGATAATTTTCAGATGAATTCATCATTGCTTCCGAAATCGTAAGACTAACTATGGGTGTAAGTCTATACACTGAATAATTCAGTGAAGGTACCTGCAAACCGATCTTGCATTGAAGTAACATATGAATGTTCTGGATATCATAGCCATAAACGGATCATAACTGGAGCAAAACGGACCAGAGCGACTGGGCCAGAGGTCAAGATTTTTGCCGGGAAACCCACAAAGCAAAATGATGTAGTTAGCTTACTGATTTAATACATACTTATAATAACATATTCCAACGAAAGAATAAAAGGTGACCTATGAAGACACGGAACATGGCAGCCACGCTCATGGAAGAGCAAGGTTGCAAAAATATTCATCATTGCCTCGGAAACTATAATGGACATGCACATCGAAAACCATGATATGAGCATACATATAAAACAAAACCTTAGAAGACATGCATAAATAGTAATGGCATACATCCGTCAACTGCAGATGCGGTTAAACAGTAGCTGTCAATGCCATCCATAAGTGGATCTTATGACAGGAAAAATTGTTTTGTGTGGGTTGTGGAGAAGGTTCTAATACCAGGGAACGTACATGTCTCACGTGTATGTTGCACTACAAATACAATAGATCATCGGCTCGTGGGTTACTTTAAGGTTGAATACCACTTTGCCTCACGTGATATACACTTTTTTTTGTACATAAAGGATCATATGCGCCATGGTAAGCAGAAAACCTAACTAAATAGGCTGTAATTTTGATTGTGCGAAGCTCAGGTCTGCAGTTCCTTGGGTGGCTTCACACATCCGGCATGGCTGGACCCACGTACTGTCTGTGGTTACCCTGCCAATATACCAGGGTGCGCGAGCCACCAGCACAGGAAAGATAATTTTCATAAGAATTCATCATCGCTTCCGAAAGCATACGACTAACCATGACTGTAATGTCGCATACCAATAGAAAGACCAACGGCGAGCATATGCTGAAAAGCAATCAAGCTTCGCTGGTTGAATGGATGTCAGATACGTAATAGGTGACTCGATCGTCACGCGTCTGACATGCCATCCAATCAGCAAAGATGGATTGCCACAACAAAAAAAAAAGGAAAAAGAGGATCCTAAAGAAAGTGATCCCATAAGCCAGACGATAACGATGTTAGGCAAGTTAGTGGACCTTGTTCAGTATATGAGGTCATTGTTCAAGGCATCGTTCAACAGTTCTGCGTGTGCATAAGACACTGAAACTATACGCAGCGAGTCTGTCGCCTTTATATTTTGAATGTGAAAGACACGGACTCACATTAAGAGTAGCAACCTGAAACGCACATGAGACAATGAATAAGCCAGCTTATAAGTAAGTATATACAAACATAGTTTAGGAATTACCTAGAAGCCAATCGACAGAACAAAAACGCAGTTGGCCACCATATCTGGTTACGACGCAACCTACAATGTGAATCATACCAATTCTAATTAAGAACAACTCGGCTGTACAAAGAGACATCCACGTAGGGTTAGTGACGAAACTATTTTAAGTACACAAACCATTAAAGGGGTGTTTGTTTAAGCTTATACATGGCTTATGAGATTATTTTTTTTTGCCTTATACGTGGCTTACGGTTTATGAGACTCGCAGGCTTATATAAAGGCACCACCACATTGTGCTGATAAGTGTGTGACTTAATAAGTGGAGATAGAGCAATTTTAGCTTCATTTTAAATGAAAGTGAAATAAAAAGAATAAGAAGGTTAATGGTTTGGAAAAAACTATGTGCCTCAATTTTCAAGTAAATAATGTGTGTTTGGGATTGGTTAACTTACCTCTACTAAAAAACCTGAATACCCAAAAACAAACATAGTCAGGAAGCTGAGAAACGTATGACATTGCATCTTTGTTTTCAATAAAACACGAAGAGCTTCAGTAGGTGTGCCCAGAAGCTGTAAATACAAACATTATACATAGTCAAGAAACTAATAAGGAGTTACATATCTTGAAATTCACATAAGATGATAAAGTACCTGGCATTCCAACATGTACAGCAATTCAGCAACATTGTTCAACTCTACTGGTACATAAAAGATGCGCTTACGCTACTAATCACCATTCAGCAGGTCCAAGTACGGCAAAAATACAATGTAGCCCAAACTTTGAGAACCTGCAACAAATTATGACAAATAGTAGAAAATTATTAGCTTTCCTTAATAATCAATTTATACAAATTGTAAACGAAAAACTGGTATTGACGTTAGTCTTTTCAACGCTTATGGGAAACCTAAGGGCAATGTCCTCATTACGTTTGATATTGTAAAGACACATCAGACCCATTTTTGGATTTGGGTGCCATAGTTTAAAGCAGCAAGAAAAAGCCGTTTGTCACCAAAAACGTAGACACAAAAGATGGCAAATAATACTATTTGATTATTAAGTATTACAAACAACACCAATATTGTCAAAAGAATAATTGGCAACAGTCGAGAACCAAGAAATGTTAGCACTCTATATAAATTAACACAAAACTTTTAAAACAAACAACTCCTATCAAACTATTTTTAAAGGTCTAACTGCAAGCAATACTAATAATTTAAGTTGAATCTAAATGGTTAGAACACCAAATGTTCATATTGTTTTATACAGATGCTTTTAACAATTTTTTTGAACATCCAACTATAAACAATAATTAACCGTATAACATATTAGTGTGAAAACCGCAAATAAATAATACATTGATGTCATTTATTCATATAAGAGCTAAACTTAAACAAGAAAAATAACTCCAATCTTTAATACCAAAATACACCTGAGTATTCAACTCATCATTAATACCAAAACACCTAAAACAATTTCAACTTTAACAGCGAAAATTTCAAGCTGTGGTAACCTCGAATATTATTTTGAACCTCAGAAAAAGGCACGAAACGATGCAACTAATTCGCCAATATGATACACTAAACCAAATCTGCTTTTTTTTCATTAGCATAAAAAAAATTCAATCACTTTACCATTCTAAAAACTATTGTATTATCAGAAAGAAAAACAATTACATAACATTAATTAAAGGACACCGCAATTTCAACATCAATTAAACAAAGTGACTATTAAAATGAAGCACAATCATGTAAACAAAATATAAAATCAGTTACCTCAATCGTCATCGGAGTAAACATGAACAGATTAGTCAAACTAAACACGAACGCTGCAACCAAACCCAAGAATCATATCAACCACGTAATCATATCAATAATCGGACAAAAAAAAATTGTTAAAATTAAAGATTTAAAGAAAAACAACCACATAATTTTTCGGCTTCATAAAATAAAACATACCTGGTAAACCATGAAACATCGCCGCAAGATCGTCAGCCACAATCGATGCAACAGGCGCCTCCTTCTGTAACGTCTCACACCTTGCCACACATCTCAGTAACTGATTTTGAAAGTTAGGAACAGATCTAAAATCGGTTGTGTATGTTTTTTTTTGGATAAGGCTCGAAGATTCTGGAAATTTGTGGAAAGCATTCCACTTTTGCCTCACATGATGTATACCGAGTTTTTGTATATAGAGGATGATATGGGCCAGCATAAGCAGAAACCAAAGCAAACGGGCCATAATTTTTCTCGGGCTGGGCTGCCGTGTTTTTGGCAGGAAAAATGGGAGGCAAAACTACGATGTTTTGAGTCTCCTTTAATATATATATAATATTGTCAACTATTTTACATGTACATATGTTTTGAACCTAATACTGGGTCATGGACAAAGGTAAACTACTACACTTAGGTGCCCATTTATACATATATAAAACATGCTAGTTCGAGCTCATCGTTAATGAGTCAAATGACTGGTATGTTTATCAAATAGCCAAAGCTTGAGCTTCGTCTGAAGATCTTTGGTAAAGAAACTCGATCTATAGCTAAAATGTGTAAAATGACATAATATATGATACGCAATTTAATGGGTATTTTAGAAATTTTTATTATCAAAAGTCCAAGCTCTCCTTAAATATTTACTTTAAGCAACTTATCATTTTGGACTCACTTTTTATATAATAAAAGTTAGAGCTTTAATTTGTTATCCAAATAAAAACCTTCTTAGGTGATGTGAACCATGATAATCTCGATATTGCTTTTCCAGGAAATATGAAGGACTAAATGTGTTCAATAGAAACTTTATAACCGCTATTCGGTTAAGTTAGTTAAGTTAGTTTTATTAGTTAATTTCTGTAAATTAGCGAAGGGTTGTGTCGTTTTGGGAACACACCTGTTCGAACAGACACAAAGGTTGGGTCACACCCTTTCGTGTCTTATATATACTTCTAAACATGTATTGATTCAAAGGTTAGACGAAATAAAAGTTATCTAGTTTTACATTGTTTGCAATTCATTTCAACTCAAACATACAACACAATTTCGGGACCAACATTTGGCATCAAGAGCCTTGTTACCCTCCCTCGTTACAACCAACAAAAAAAACAGAACCTTTGTTTAACGAGACAGAAAGGGAACCAAACCAAGAAGAACACGCTGAACCCTTTGGTTTAGAAACACAAATATGCAACGTTCAATAGTAGGAGACGCTGCCTAGATAACTTAGGGACGCAAGAAAGTCGTATACAACTTATCTTGTGTCGAATTTGCAAACGGAAGGACACCAAACGAAGTGGTGGCCTGTTTTGTTGTGATCTTTGTACTCGATAACAAAACTCAAGGAAGGAAACAATTGTTTTGAAACTTTGTTGGTGTATTGCACATGACAACAAAGAAAGGAGAAAGAACCTGTTGCTTAACAACGCAACAAGGAAGAGAACAAAGACGTCAAGAATAAACCATAGTGTATAATAACGAGATACACTAAGAAAGAAAAGGCGTTGCTTGTGCAGTTTAGATAGGGTATACCGAGAACAAAACAATCAAGGATTGTTTGGAGACGTTTAGCAATACAAGAACAACAACAAATAACGGAAAAGGACGGGCTGATCACCCGTTCATAGTAAAATACCGACGGGTATTAGAGTATTGTTGAAGGACACGGTGTGGATTTAGAAAGAAGCAAGAGGGTATTGTGGTATAACGTAGATAAGGATACAAGCAACAGCAGCAACGACAAACAAAACTCATTTGTTTAGGCGTTGGGATAATACCGTGGGGTATTAGCAAGAAAAAAGCAAATGAATTGCTTTTGGTAGAAATACCGAGAGGTATTTGGTGAAGGACTTGGAACGAAACAACAACAAACATTAAGTTTTGATTGTGGCCAAACAACACGTTGGGTGTTTTTGGAGATAGAAGCCGAGACAAAAAATAAGAAAGGAAGGTCTAGGGTACGCATTGGAAACTAAGTCGACACAAGAAGGACAACGTGAAGTGTGGTATTAGAAGGAAAAACATTTGGTTGGTATTCGACAACCACAATATACAACCGAATTGTTTTTGGAGAAGTAACATGGAAAGGAAAGGACGTGATTGGTATAACTCAAGTACCAATACACAAGTGGGAACACGGTTGTGTTTTGACACAACAACGAGGTCATAAACTCAATTTTGGATTTCAATCATACTTTAGATAGTATAGATATTTGTTTTCATACTATTAGAAATCCCGAGAACTATATATTGATCCCGTATTACTAGGATTCCCGGATAACTATTTTCTGTTCCCGTAGTAGTAGAATATACCATACTGGTTAGAATTCCCATATGATTAGAAGGTGAAGATTGTAAACGCATTTAAGATGGCCGGTGACGATACGAATAACACTAACACTGTAGTGAAACCCGTTACACCTATTGCACAATACCAATGCCCTAAACTCAAAACCACAAACTACACGGTTTGGGCAATACAAATTAAGGTTATATTAGAGGCACGTGGTTTGTGGGAAACAATAGAACCTAAGGAGAACACACAAGTAGATGATAAGAAGGATAAGGCAACTACTGCCCTCCTATATCAAGCACTGACCGAAGATGTGATTTTACAAGTAGCAAGTTGTAAAACTGCAAAAGAATTATGGGAATCATTAAGGAAAAGACACGTTGGAGAAGAAAGAGTGCAACAGGCACGATTACAATCATTGATGATTGGATTTCATGCTCTTCAAATGAAGGAAGATGAAATGGTGGATGCATTTACGAACAAACTAAAATGGTTATGCCACGAAGGCTAAAGAATTAGAAAAAACCATGGATGAATCACTTTTAGTACGAAAACTATTAGACTCTACACCAGATAGGTTCATTCAGATAGTAGCATCCATAGAACAGACAAATGATCTCAATGACATCACCTTAGATGAGATCACTGGAAAACTTAAGGCATTCAAGGAAAGGATAAAACTCCGAAAGGGAGGACAAGCAAAAAGTCAGGATAACCTATTATTCGCACAAGGCGAACACTCTAGAAATAAAGAAACGATTTAACAAAAATAGGGGTAGATCAAACTACTTACGAGGAAACTGGCAAAATATAGGAAACAGAGATAACTCGAATGGAGAAAATTCAACTCACAACGATAAGTCAAATAAGAATAAAGGTGAGTGGAATAAAAAGAAAGGAAAATGTTTCAATTGCAGGAAACATGGACATTTTAAGAGAGACTGTAGAAACCACCAAGAACTCAGGAACAATCAAACCTTATCTTAGAAGATGATGAACCATCACTATTAATGACTACTGATGCGTGAGATTGCACCCTCGCAAAAAGGTTTTACTTCTCAAGGAATCTTGAGAAGCTTGCAATCCCCACCAGGCAGTGTACCTGACCGATGTAGTATAGTGTAGTGGCAAGTACCGGGGGATTGATCGTTCTCTGCGGGAATAGTGTCGTTAGGATTGAAAAGCTACTCTAATAGGTCTAGGGGTGAGGGAAGATTCTTTTTGTATTTTATTATTTTTAGGAAAGCAAGTAAAAATCTCGGGTTTGAAGGAGTGGGCGGAATTAGTTGCTAGTCAACTAACCCAAATAACTACTAATGCAAATAAAATAAAATAACAAGAAAGTAAATGGTTGTGAAAACTAATATGGAGAGAAGTGTGTTTACTTAGATTTCCTTACTCCCTAACTATCTTTTACCGATTGATTAGTGTGTATTAATTGCGTGGATGACGGATTGTATTCCTTAATACCATTCGTAGGGGTGTGTACGGACTTCCCCTAACTCTATGAGATCCTACTTCACTCCTATGTCGAGCCGGCTAAGAAGCTCCTAACATGGGATCACTAGAATTCACTCATGCATTAAATACAATCAAAATAACCTTAGTACACCTTGGTTCATGTTTCTTAAGACGTTCAAGCATGTTACCAACCGGAAGTCTGCCAGTTTTCTTAAGCCTAACATCGATAATCACCCATCCAATACAATTAATAACACACCATTCAATCAATAATCAATAGTTAGGTTTCATTAGATCTAAGCAAACACAAAGAAAATCTAGCCTAGCATGTTAAACAAAAGACAAGAACAAGATAGAATCAAACAACACATAGACATATTGAATGATTAATTGATTACTTATCTTCAATGTAACATGAGAGATCCAAGGGTATAAAACCCTTAAAAAAGCTGCAAAAATCGTCTAGGGTTTCTCTCTAAAAAGTTCCACACTAATGACTAAAAATTATGCGAATATATATAGAAAAACAGATCTGACGGCGTCACGTTATAGCCTTGACGCCGTCACCTCGCCGTGGTTAGGGTTTCTTGATGGCCTTCTTGACGCCGTCCCCCTTTAAACTCCCAAAAAACATTCTGGCTTATCAAGGCTTGACGGCGTCACATCCATGCTTGACGCCGTCAAGGGTACTATTCAGCAGATTTTTGGCACTTTGTCGAATTCTTCACTTTTATGCTCCAAAAACGTCCAAAATGCTTCCTTTTCCAGAATTTCTCTCCAAAGTACCTAAAATGCCAAAAGGAACGATTTAGGGCGATATTTGATCAAATAAATACGATTTAGGGCTTAAATGACCCCCGAAAAGCGGTACACTTTTCGCCTCATCAAATACCCTTACACTTGAGATTTGCTTGTCCTCAAGCAAATGCGCTTTTATTCTAATCAAAATACAAGTTAGGGGTCATTTAACACTAATATAAAAGTAATTACAACAAATAATCGTTCCACTTTAATCATAATAAGCACGGAGATTACACACTAGCACCTCACAAGTAGTGTTTAGATACTCACATCTCTCAGGTGTCATAGAATTATATCTCATAAATGAAAATGGACAATATCTCTCACTACCTGTCATAGCAAATAGATTACCATAGGCTTGGGAAAGGATCGAAAACCTTCTCCACTAGGCGTAAGCACCTAAGATAAACTATCAAAGAGGGCTTTACAAAAAGGGTTGTAATGAGGTGTAGGGATATGATAAACACGGTTTTGTTGGATAAGGGATATTTTACTGGTGGCGAGTTAAAGATCTTGATTAATTACATGTACAATATGGCGTTGCTAAGCCAAGACTAGACTCGACTTAAGCTAATCAAAAACTAAAAAAAACATAAAATAAACATAAAAAGAAACGGGATGGTAGTCCGTATGTTTTTTCTACTTTTCTTTTTCTATTTTTTTTGTATTTTTCTTGATTTTTTTATTTTATTTTATTTTTTTTTTGCATACATTCTTGCCCTACCATCCAAAATAATACATCATAGGGGCCTCGGTTCTCCCCTTACACTTGAACTTTTACATACTTTACAAATAACTATTCTAATGACTCGAATTAAGATAATCGAAACACTTGGAGTACTTTTAAAATATTTAGCACATATGGGGGTAATAATGTTGTTCTTCCCCATTACTCCATTACACTAGTACTTTACCCATGAGTCCCAATCGTCCCAAAACAATATGTACAAGGATATGACTCGACTTAGCAACCATGTAATCAATTAGATAATTAACTAAGGGTTTAAACAAATGTTGTCACAATAATGCACTAAAGGTGAGTGCATACAAGGTAGGCTAAGGCGATTTGGGTGTACATTTAAGTGGGGTGTAACAAATTCTTCCTTTAAGTAAAATGCTTAAAGTTAGAAACGAAAAGGATAGGCTCTGAAGGGTGTACTAGGGGTATCGTGTACCAAAAATGGGTACAACGCAAGGGTGTGGGAGAATTACTTGACCAATGAAGTCAATGTAATTATAACAAAAACACAGGTGTAAAACAATGGGTTAATCCTAATGCCTCTTATCATGTAGTAAATCTAACTACACGAATGTAGTCTCACTTGTGGATTCGGGATGGTCCTATCGCAAGTTCTAGAATCTAAGTGCTACCGGTACACACATCATAGCATATAAATGCTTTTCCTACCAATTCTAGGGGCGAACCTCACATATTTGGGGTGGAAAAATTTTTAGTGGTACGGTTTTGTGCTAGTCATATAACTCCTATCCATGAGACGCTCATTAAGACCAAAGTTTCACTCCTATATGTTGGCAAAAAATTTAAATTTGGCACTAAAATTACCCTAACAGGTATTTCTCTCAGTTTTATTACACATCTACCATCAAACAAACAAAAATCAAGCGTAATTGCATTCTCTAAGGTATCGTAATTTACCCCCTTACACTTAAGATGAACATTGTCCCCAATGTTCAAATAACAAGATGTAAAAGTAAATAAGGTAAAGAATGAAATCAAATACTCCCCTGATTTGCTCGGTGGATAAAGTGGTAACATGGTTAGATCTTCTTCCAAGAAAATGAATGCTCAAAGCTTCCCTTCCGAAATATAAATCATCTTCTTGTCCAAAATAACCTGTTAAACTTGAGAAAACAAACACGAAAACCTGCATAACATCGGCGGGATAAATCTGTATAAGGATATAATGCTTGTGGAATGAATATTTTGCAGATTCCTGGAGTTTATAAGTTAGAGATTTAATAAAGCATTTTATGATTCCGGAAGAAAAACAAAACTTTCAAAAATTCCAGAAAACAGTGCATGACGCCATTTGACTGGGTCCTGACGCCGTCAGAGGTGATCTGACAGATTTTCATGTTAAGTTTCTGGAAAATTTCTAGAAAAACTCAATTCTTAATTCCTGGAAATCCTGCAAAATATCATTATGACTCGATACAAGCATTTGACTCAAACAAGTACTAATATGTATGTCAATTTAATATTGTTATGATTCATGTTCATTTGCTTTTATAAACCGATTTAGATTTCCCTTACACTTATCTTTTGCAAAATACCTTTATATGTAGTTAAGACGAAGTTAAAAACAAAATAAAGCATTTTCACAATTTAGTTTGAAGCATGAATCAATAACAATAAAAATAAAACATGCATACGGAAGCAAATAAAATCAAACAAATAAACACACAAAGCTTGGGTTGCCTCCCAAGAAGCGCTTTTCTTTATTAACGAGTCTTGTAGCTAGACTCAAAGTCCTTCTATTCTATCCTACTTCATCATCAAGAGTTATGTCTTCCTCATTGATCATTTCATTATTATTCTCTTGATAATGCTTGACTCGTTGTATATTCACGGTGAATTCCTTATCCTCGTCATCAACCAACACAATGGCTCCGGTTTTAGAGGAGATCCTTACAGTAAAAGGTCCATACCATCTAGACTTAAGTTTTCCAGGAAATAGCCTTAAATGAGAATTATATAATAGGACCTTGTCTCCTTCAGAAAATTCCTTGGGTTTCTTAATCCGTTGGTCATGCCATCTTTTTGCCCTTTCTTTGTATGTAATGGAAGATTCATAAGCC